>NDGN010149689.1:0-12366 GCA_002564285.1 Tympanoctomys barrerae
GTGGTGGGGGGCGTCCCAAGGGGATGGGAGAGGGTCCGGGCCACGCTACGCCCGGGCCGCGACCGTCCCGCGAGCGCAGACCCGCAGGAAGCTGCTTGATTTCTTTGCAATGTAGTAGATTTTTATTTTTAATATAATTCTACTGATTGATTCTTGATGTTATTTATTGGAAATTGGCATTTTCATCAGAATGATATTTTCCATGCTTGTGACTTACAGAATCTTACTTTATTATTTTCCTACGAGAACATAAGTAAGGAAGGCGAAACAACCACAGGCTCAGCCTGCCATCTGATTTTTGACAAATGAATCAACAATATATGCTAGAGAGAAGATAGCCTCCTTAGGTGCTGGGAAAACTGGCTACAGACATGCAAAACATTAGGGTCACAGCCATATCTTTCTCCATTTACTAAAACAAAGTCAAAATGGTTCCAAGACCTAGGTTTTGATGAATTTGCTTCTATACAATGAAATGCTTTGGGAATGATCCTCATGTAAACATGAAATACATTTGAATTTTCACATTTGTTGAAAGTAGTTTTATACATTTTGAGTAACTTTTGCCTGAAATAAATGACTTGTGAAACTTTCTACTCATAGTGAAAGATCATTTCTCAAAAGGTTTAAGATGTTAAATCACACAGAATGTCAGATTTTTGAATTAGATATTTCAATCTATATATATCACATGTCAAATTATGACATCATCTCACTGCATATATCATTTTGGAAATACTTTTTTAAAGAATCTTGTCGATTTAAATAGAAAAAAAAGTTTTTAATTGAGTTTTAGGGCTGGGGATATAACTCGGCAGCATAAGAACCTGCTTGACAAACAAAAAGTTTGGAGTTAGATTCCAAGTTTTTAAAAAACATTTTTATATAGTAGCTAGTATTTAAAAAATTTCAAAAATTATCTATTTAGTTCATTTAATGTAAACACACAGAAGTAAATATACAGTTCAAAGACACGATTGACGCTAGAGGACATGATTAACTTGGCATTTCCAGTTTTCTTATGTAACTTGACTAATCATGATTTTACATTGGTTTCCTTTCTGTTTTTCAAAAAGTTCAATGCTACCATTCCAGTGGGGAAACACAGCCATGTGCTTTCCTGAAAATGTTTCCCAACTCTAGAGTAAAATTTCTACCACAGAAAGAAAATTCTATCACCATTTTCAGATCATTTTAAGACAGCATTAGAAGAAAAAGGGGTTGGTCTTTAGAAGGAGGGAAAACAGGTTACTGTGGAATTTTTGCTTTATGTCGCCTTGGTCTTTCTCAGACTGGACCTCTCTAAAACTCTTCCTTGCTAAGGGGACACTGAAACTTCCTTTTAGATTAAGTGAATATTAGACATACCATGCCTAATCCTTCACCAATACAGTATAGACACTCTTCTCCCTGACTGAATTCATGTAAGCACCAATAGGATTCTTGAGGTAAGTCATACATTCTATTCAGACTTTGTGTTGTTAATCTGAACATACTCTGGAGCTCTCATAGGAGGCAATGCTCTTTTAAATGATATCCATCTTGTATTATCTAAACTGACATTTCTTTGCTTCATTTTTGTTTAATATACTCTCTGTTAACAGCAATATGTAGAGCAAAGAAACAGTCAACAGTGGATTGAATGAAGGTCCATTGCAAACTCAGACTCTAATATTACTGGGTGTGAGTCATACCACACAGCTTTCACAGTTTCCGGAGAGGAACTGTAATCTTTTGTGCTGATGTTTTCAACAGATGCTCAGTTCTTTTCAAAATAGAACCATACATTTTGAAGACTGTTTTATGATGAAATCATATTAGGTGTCATATCAACTCTACTGCAACCAGTAGCTAATAATATTGAGTAACCATCATGTACTAATCAATATTTTAATGAATTATATTGTCACTACAACCTATGACTTACTTATATTCATATCATGTGTAAAATGAGGAGACTAAGGTTTAGAATGTTTAAACAAGGGGTAGTGTCAGGAGTTGAACTCAGGGTTGTTTGTAAAGGAATGAGCTTGGAAGTATATTCTTTTTATAATTGGCCCTTTAGCTCTAGTATGAAGGAAGAGCATTGCTATATCAAAGCTGTGAAATGTAACAGAAAAGCAAACAATGCTAGCTTTGTTTCTTATTTCATAAGTGATTCAAAAAGAAATATATACAAAGCCCATAATTTCCTATCTTAAGAATAAAATTGGATGCTGGTTAGAAAGAAAAATATAACATAGTCTATATACTTAAACTTATTTTAGTTTGTTAGTCTACAATTTTCTTATTACAAAGAAGATATAAGCAGGTTTAACATCAACAAAAATTGCCCTATTCTGTTCTTCCAGATAGATTTTAAATAATAGCTTTCATTGAAATGACTTTCCAAAGCAGTAATGTAGCAGTTATATGACTTTGTATATGACTTATAACAATCAATATATTTTTAGAAATCTGTTTTAAATATTAAGATTGTAACCTATATTTATTTACTTTTTTGTAATCAATTTTTTAAAAAGTTAAAAATTTTTAAATCTATTATTTATGTTTTTATCTATCAAGCCATGATATTTGTTACAATGTAACTGGTGAGTCTCCCATTAGAAAATAATCAAAATATACATAATCTTAGAAATAAAAATTAAGGTTTAGTGAAAGCAAGCATCAATGTTTAATTATTTGGCCAATCCCTGCATCTGTTAATCTGAGCAACAGATTTGATGATAAAAATACGTAATATAACAACCATTGCTAGTTTTCTGTTTTTGTTTTGAAATTCTGTATCATATGTGTTGTTGTATGTTACTGTTTCTATATTTGTTCATGCTATTTGTTGTTGCTTTCATGTTTTGTTTTTACTCTTTAAAATAAAATTTTAAAAATGTTTTAAACAGAATCTAAAAAACAGTAATTTCAAAACAAGATGATAGGAAATTGACAACAACCTTATAATAACTTGAATTCATGACTCTGGGCCATGGAGTTTCTGTGGAACCAGGATAAAAGGAGCAATGACGTCATGAATGGAAGGCTTCCTGCCCCACTCTAACTCTACATTCCTTTCAGATGGGAGACATTTTTCTCCAATGCCCTGTCTATTCTTAGGTGTTGTCTTAAGCAAGAAAATAATAGAAGAAAATTTAAGTACTGAGGCAGCATAAACTGATCAGGCCTGCAGCCTCCCAAACAAGGGAATGGCAAAGGTTTAAGTAAAAGACACAAGTGGTATGATTTTAGGGTTCTAGGATGATCAAAACTCAATAGCAGAATTTGAGATTCTCTGGGGACTGAAGCAACGTACTTCTCTAGATTGCCTGTATTTTCTGGTTTTCAAACAAAGGAAAGCAATACTGAGGAAAACATAGGGAAACAGGGCTGGACCTTGGGAGTCTACACAAAGACTTTCCTAAGTACTGAATTATGCTAATTTAAGAGAAATATCTTATCTCCAGGTTGACATTCACATCAAAGGTGAGTCACCTGCAGCTACAGTCTCTACCTAGTTAACTAGGATTGGGGCCAGGCATGCTCAGCCCTGACCTTATCTCATCCTTTGAGGTATTACAGCATCACAGGCCTCATCTGGAACCCGTGACTCACAGAGGTTTACATACTATGAATCTGATGCCCATATCCCAACAAGGCGCCTCAGCCTGGAACAGACTCACAAGTAAACATAGAAAGCCATGTGGTTAGTTTTAAACCCTTCTCAGAGCTGCTTTATAGTGACCCCCATCACTGAAGAGGCACCTGTAGGTAACTCAGTTTCCCTTGAATTATAGGAATATAGGGAGACATAATTAGAAAAGTGGCCCATTATCCAACAGATCATTTAAGCCATGTGTTGTACTTTACACATATTCTCTTATTTTCAGAATTTCCACACTTAGTAAATATTATCATGATTAATTTTTTATAAATGAAAACCTTCATTTTCTTCATTTTCTCATGGTCACATTACTAGATAGTGGCAGACGTTGCATTTAAGTCCAGGTCTTTGCAACTCTGAAGTTCCTCAGTACTATACAGGACAATGTACTGGAGAGTGAATGGCTTTTATTTTTATTCATTTATTTTTTCCCATGGTCATACCCTAGCATAGGTTTGAATTTGAACCATTACTAGAATATACTGTAATCTGCTGTGAATTGTCATAATTTGCAAATGGATCAAGAATCTTCACCATTTTCTTTATGACAACAATTTATAATTTCAATTTCAAGCATCTCTTTCTTCAAACAACACATTTTTGTTTTATTTTATCCCTTTAATTTCCCTACCTGAGAAATCATCATTTCTGTTAGGGTCTACCTAACATTTACTTGTCACTCCACCATTGTCTTACCAAGATCATAAATAAAATCACTCTTGTTCATTTACTTTCATTTCCTGTCATTGTCCAGCAAAGTTTCAGTTCTCATTGTTTACTTTTTCTTTGTCCTCATGAATGAACCAAAGAACATCACTCATCAAAGTCACAATTTACCTTAATTAAAATGTTTGTCCTCTAGCCTAAGTTTCATTAAATTAGGAAATGCTTTTGTTTACTATTACATCAAAGTGCCTGGAAGCATGTTTCAAATACAAAAAAAAATTTTTAATGAGGAATTGTTGTTTTCATAGAACACAATATGTACTGTATTTCTATTATATCCTTCCTTATTTGTTATCTGAGTTTCATGCTTATTTTATTCTCAAAATATCAATAAATTCATCTTATCAACTCATAACTCTCTTAATGATTTTCTTTACTATTTATCAGGGAAAAATAGGACAAACACAGAAGAATCTAGTTCACAATAGTTTCACCCGCCTCGGTGGCAGAGAGTACTTAGCCATGAACTGAACCTTTCCAATTATAACTGAGGAACTTAACTCCTTGGCTAAAACACTATATTTTTACTTATTTTCTAGAAACTTCTCAATTTTTTTCTAAAAATACTTTCACAGTTTACTGAGTCAATTCAGCCAGAAATATCACATGTAATTTCTTTTGAAAAATCACAGCGTCATATTTATTCTGCATCAACCACACTTATTCTATACTTTAGAATAAATTTCCTTGTAATTTTGAGTGAAATTTCATTCCAGGCATTCTCTGCTCAACATTGTCCAAGCAGATCTTAATCCCTACTATTTTACTGCAGGCTGTTAGCAAGATACTTAATAATCTCCATTTGCTAAAATTTTGGTCAATAGTCAAAGCTCATCCTACTGGATCATCAGCATAATTTGACACAGCTGAACATTGACTTCTCTTCAAAACACTTCCTTAGCTTCTTCGATGCTGTAGTTCCTGTTTTTCTTCTGCCTCCACCAATTACAATCCCAATCTTGCTTCTATTCATTTTTCTTCTGCCAATCTGAAAACAGGCAAAATTCTCCAAGTCATTGTACATATTTTGTTGATTTCACAGCAGTTGTGGAACAAATATCATCTATATTGTGACAACTTTTGGAATTGCATATTCAGCTTAATGTTCTTTCTGTACTACTATTACAATTGCCCTGCAATCATCTGAAACTTCACGGGATCTAAATCAGATTTTGACCCTGTCCCCCTATCAGATTTGTTCTACTTAAAATGTTTTCCATTCCAATACTTAGCATCCCCAGATTTCCAGTTATCTTGATCTAAAATGTGTCATTTTTTATTTTCTTTTTTTAAAAAACCAATAAAATACTCCAGAAAATCTTTGATTCTCTGTATTCTGATAACTTTGTTAGTGAAGTTATTATTGTTAACTATTTTCTTCCATTAGTGCATTTCCTTTCTAACTTGTTTTGCTGTCTTTCTTCACTGCTGATTAGTGTGCTATTATTAATTGTCAGACTCTATAAAAAGGGTATGCATTAAAAGTTTTGCATCTCTCTCTCTCTCTCTCTCTCTCTCTCTCTCTCTCTCTCTTTAAATCAAGGATTGAACTCAGGACCTTGCACTTGCCAGGCAGGTGCTTATGCTACTGAGCTATCTCTCTGGCCCCTCCTCTTGCTTTTTCCACAGCACTAATACCACCTCAAATGTCATATATATTTTGTGGATATATAAAAAAATACTTTGACTCTTCTAACTAACAGATAAGTCTACTAAAAGGGTATGTGACACACCAAAACTGTTGCATGTGCTCGGTAAAACAGACAACCAATTTTATTTTCCTACATTTTTTATCATGTGAAAAGATGAAAATGAAGGGTTTGAATCTTCTTATCTACTATAAAAAAGGATGCATTTTAAGGTATCTTAAAATCTTCAAAATACAGAAGTCTACATCTTTAGTTGATATGTCGTTGATAATATATCAAAAAGGGAATTCAGTACTGAAAATTAAGTAATTTCCAGAGAAGAGTAAGACATATTTTTTATTTTTATTTCTTTATTTTTTACTGAGGGAAGAAAATGACAGTTAAAAATACCATAAGAATACTGCAGGAGCTGTATAGAAAGATGAGCTCAACAGAGTTTTTTTAATGTAAAAAAACAAACATCTTAAGCAAAGAATAAAAGCAGAAAAATTACATATCTACAACATGCATAAGAAAAATTTTACCAACATGCAAAAGACAAAATGATTGTATGCAGTAGCAACAAAAAGCAAATTCATGTTAGATTGTAGAAATTTCATATGAAAAGATACAAAAATATGAGATGATAAATTTACACATGAAATTTATTTAACCTCCTTAATAAGCAGCATAAGTTTTAGTCTTTCCATCACATTGATAATAATTAAAAATGCAGATTAACTTGCACTGATTAGCTTGTGACAGTGCTCTGACAAACAGCCTTACATGCCTGACATGCTCAAGTTGTAATACCAAATAAGTGTTTTCGAAATATATATCACTAATGAAGCAGCTCACATAGGAAATATAAAGACAAAGAATGTAGAATATAAATGAAGACAATAGATATTTGTTGAATAAATGCACAAGGGTGGAGTTGTATTGAAAACAGCTTAAGAATCTATAATGTTTTCATCACTTCCTTTCCTAGGGATGGAGAGTGGATTCCTTTATAAGAAATGGAAACACCTATGGGGATGCTTACGCTTTGAAAGCTCACGTGGCTTCTGTGTAAAGATTGCCTGAAGGCAGCAGAATCACGGTGACCTTTTAGGTGGTGGCCACCCTGCTCTACCTGAGTGACCATGACCAGCATGGCTTCTGTGAACATAGAAGAGAAGATGTTCAGAGTTCTTTAAGGAATTTGAATGTTGGAATTTGCTGTCAGGATGACTCTAAAGAAAGAGGGGTAGAGAACATGAACAGGGCTTCATCCAAGAGAACATTTCCTAAACAGCCCAGCTGGGAATTAAGCATGATTCTAATTAGATGTCTTTCATTTTCATGGTGGTAGATGGACTGGGAAATTAAGGGGGCTTCAGGTTCAGTTTCTTCACTTGCTCCACTGTCCTTAGGTGCACTGAGGTGCCCCCTAGCGTAACCTGCACTCATGGACACACACTTTTATGAAGTATATTAGTAATAGTTCAGTACACTCTCTGTCCAAACTGTTTTTCCTTCCCAACCCTCCATGTATCAAGTATGATCAAATAATCTTTAACTTTATCTCACTCAAAGCTTAGTCCGGTTTCATTCTGACTCTGGATTACTGCTCCTTTTCTTTAGCGCATTCACGTTACAAAATATGATAATGTAATTATGGGTCAGCCCACTCAAGGTGTAAGTTTGGCAAACCTGTGAACAAACGGACTTAGTAGATCTCTGCAGATGTTTCACCTCACAGTATCAGAATGTACATTCTTCTCAGTGGATCCCAGGATATTCTTCAAAATAGACCACATACTAACTCATACAATTTTCATGAAACTTTTCAGATTTTCAACCCTGGCATATCTTTCTCAAGGACTTTATAGCTATCCATAAGAAAATAAAGTCTTCTACTCTCTGTGGGAGAAGAACTAATTTTGCTGAACACTGTTACATGTTATATACGTAAGTACCTCAGACTTCCTATCATGAAGAATGAGAAGGTTTGCTTTCCTTTGGGTTACACCAGTTGGCAAAAACAAATGGCTTATGATTCCTCCCAGTTCAGTTCTTAAAACCCTCCAGTGCAGTGTTTCAGTGGAGATGAGTTCAAACTACATCTGGACTCTGCTATCACAACATTCTTGAGATGACATTTTGTAGTCCAAATAACTTCTTAGTTGCAGTTATTCAGGGTCTTTGTGTAGTCACAGGGATTTTGGGAACCCAGCCAAATGACAATTGAGTCAAAGATACAAACATTTTGATTTAGTGGGCATATGTGTGACATAGTTGTTACTGCTAGGGTTAGGTCAGATATCACTGACAAAGTTTCACAAGCCAGTAAGGACAACATCAAGATTAAAACCTCAATTTCTTTAAAATTAAAGCTAATGATTTCAATGATTTGTTGAATTAGCTGGTCAATGAGTCATTTGCAGACCTTTTACTTTAATAGCTTGCTAGCGCATCACTCGCAAGTTCCAGAATCAGGCACCATGAGCCATTTCCTTCTGTGGCTCCTCAGATAACTTCTTTTCCTGTTTCCCACTTTCACTGCTTCACCTGCACACTCAGCCCCACTCTTGCATCCACTCCACTGAGCTCCCATTCTTGTTCTTTCTTCAGTCTAAAAGAGCCTGACTAATTGTTTTTGCTAATTTCTGGCATAGCTTTTACTACTTTCTACCTTAATGGCATAGGATACTGACAATGACTGTGAAAGAAAGAGAGAGAGAGAGAGAGAGAGAGAGAGAGAGAGAGAGAGGAAAGAAAAACCATGATTTAAGGTATAAATAGTAGCTGTTTCTAAAAATATTTAAATTTAGATATCACAAGATGTTATAATTCTGAAATTTTAAAGTATATGTTAAAAGACCTCATATGAGTTGTAGGAAATATCTCTAGAACCTCCATGATAGAACTAATAACAAACTTGAAGCTGAAACAATTATTACTAAATAACAGCTAATAGTAAACATCTTCATTGACCATGCCACAAGAAATACTGAATTATATTTTCTTTCCAGTAAATAATGATATTACAAGATTGTCATATAAGTTCTTAAACAGAAATAATGGCATCTCTGTGCAAGGGACAATATTACAGAAATAAATAAGATGCTCATTTAGTAATTGTTTCTGGATTTAATAATGTTCCAGAAAATTTGTATTTTTTAATATTGTTTCATGCTATGAATTCTCTAGTAATTAACAATTATTATTTTTTCTTCTTTTATTTTCTAATCTTTAAAGCCTGAAATAGACTCTGAGTGTCAGGTAGCACTTTTATAAATGCATTTCCTCCCGGAAAAAGTTAACTTACAAAAAGAAATTGGAGAAAGTGTTAGATTTTAACATGTCAGGAGGTGAGTTTTTTGATCATATGAAACTAGGCAGGGAGCAGAAACTGTTTCAGACACGGTGAAAGTGGTCCTGGAAGGAAGGATGCGAAGTGCCTGGAGATTGCAGGGCGTTCTGTCAGGTGAGGCGAGCGTTGCCCTGTCAGGACCTCCGGGCAGACTTAAGACATCAGCAGGACCAGAGTCCTGTGAAGACCGGTGGAAGGAAATTGAAACAATGTTGATAATTTGGTCTATTTGGGCCTTCAATTCTGTCAGTGGATACTATCAGATGGCACGTAATTATTCCTCATAATGTGTTTAGAAATGACCTCAGTTACAACCCAAGCAAATGGCAACTTCTCAGAGTTCAAGCCGGCAGTGAAAGAATTTCAAGATCTTCAATGCTGTGAAAGCAGCGGGTGTTAGGAAAGCCTTGCAGACAAAAGCATCGTTTTTGTACACCATACCTGTCTTGAAGGTGAAATCATTTTCCAGATTAGATATGTCTGTGTAACACATTTTATTTCCACTTTGGGAGAGCTTAAAGTATTATAAACCTCAAAGTTAATATTATTCCGGACATTAATTGACTGTCAGTCTATTTGGTTATGAGGAAAACTAACACATTATCACGTATTATTAATGATCACAGCAAGGAGGAGGAAGCTGGGGAGAATAGGAAATGATTTTGAGAAAACTCATTATAATTATATTCAAGGAAAATTAAATTTACAAAGTTAAAATGTTCGTAGATCTGAATGGCTTTTGTTTGTGTTTATAATCCCTATTCTCACTGGGGGCAAAGACCAGTTATTCCTGATTTCTAATATATACATAAGCTTTGAAAGCAAATGCAATTTGCCCCATGTGTTATTTCTCAGGACAAAAGTTTTTCAGGTGTACCAAACAGATATTTGGATATGTGTGCGCTGATAATTTAAATTCATTTTTCATAGCAGTTCAAAAAGAAAGTTTAGGCCTTTAAAAATAATAAAATTAGAAATTTGAAAAAAATCATTTTTATGCAAGGACATATCCTGATTTAGCTTTTGTATTAGCACTTGGTCTTACGAGTGTTTTTTTTTTTTTTTTTTTTTTTTATGTATTTAGTACAAGGTCTACAGGGTCTCACCACTCAGATCAGACTTGTAGTGATCCTTCATGTTTTTCAGCCTCACAAGCACTGGGATTACAGGTGCACGCCACCATGCCCAGTCTCAATCTCTGTCTCAGTGTGCCCTGGGCTTGGGGCAAGCACAGCTTTCAGGGGATCAAACCCCTGGTCCCTGAGTCGGCCGAAGCAGGCACTTTAATCTGCTGAGCTATCTGGCCAGCCCCTACAAGTGGTTTTTTAAGTTAAAGTCTTGTTTGATCTGATTATCTTCAAACTAATATCTGATTCTGAGATGACACTTAGAATCTTATAAATGTATTTACATATCTCCCATCACATTAAATGTAAAAATTTATCAAATTTGTGAATTAATTATCAGAATGTAGATGTAGACATTTTTATATAAGCCTGGGGATTTCTTGGTGAGTTTCTCTCAAATTATGTCTCTATTTATTCATATTTATAATTATGTGAGTGTATTCCAGTGTAAGATATTATGCCAATTTCCTTGATGTACTAGAAAAGAAATACAATGAAAGAATTGAGCAATGTTCAAGGAAAAGCAACTTCTTCTGATATTATTTGGCAATGAGATCTTTGCAGGTATGAGGGTAAGTTGAAATAGGGGAGATGCAGTAGTGCTGGTCTCTAGTTCAACACTTTCCTTTTAGATTTCTAAACATAATTGCCTACGTATAGGGCATAGACTTTCTTTTACTTTAAGCAGCTTAGAGTATGGTATGTTGTTATGACAGTTCTGTAAGACAGAAATACTGACTTTGATGCACAACATGGGATGTGCATATAACGAGTACTAAAGCTTATTAAAGTTAATTTAGAAATAGATCACGGGTAAAGATTGAAGTAATTTTAAGATGCAAAATAGAAAATCCTAGATTGCCTAGAAAAATCTACTACTTTACTATCATAGTAAAGTTCATTCTGCTAAGAGAGTGTGTGGAAATTGAGATTACATTATTGGAAACTAGAAGAAAGATAATCCTTGTTATAAAGGGCCAAAGAACCTGTATGCAATGAACTTGGAAATTTAGAGAAGAACTCTAAGGAAATTTTGGAAGTCAAACCTCGGTCTCTTTTTTCTGTTTATTGGAAATTGCAAAAATAGATAAACTGAAGAAGACAATGCTAGACAAAGTACTTGATAATGGAAAATTTTCTGTCTGTCAAGATACATGCTCTAGAACTAGTTCCAATGGTATGTCTGAACAACATTTGGCTAAAAACAGTAACTGCTCACCAAAGGTGAAGAAGTGAGGTGTTTATCTAGGAAAGACCGTGGACAGATCTCTTTTCTGGTGTCTTAGATTCCAGTGAAATTCATGGGGCTAACACAACTTTTTGAGAACATTATCCTTGGAAAAACAAAACAAAACAAAATGCTGCTATGTTGAACAGAAAAGAAAGTATATGGGTTAAAATCATGGACAAGTGACAGCACGAGACAGGGCTGCTGCTCAGGGCTGAAGGGGCAAGCGCACCTCCTGAGGGCCAGAGAAAAGAATACTAACCGCAAATAGTTGTTCTTGAGGCTTAAACCCTAATGGAATTTGCCCATCTTCCCAAGTACATTGCCAACTACCTTTAAGGCTGTGTGTGTGTGTGTGTGTGTGTGTGTGTGTGTGTGTGTGTGTGTGTGCAGGGTCTCACTATTCAACTCAGCCTCGTAGTGAACCTTCTGTTTTCTGCTTCCCTAGTGCTGGGATTACAGGCATATGCCATCACACCTGGACTCACCAACTACCTTTATATTCACTTTAAAAAAATCTTTCCTGAGTCTCCCTTTTGAGTGGAAACGTCTAACCTGTATGATAGTTTGTTTTGTGGGTTTATTTTTCTTTTTTTAAAAATTTTATTTATTTATTTATTTGTGTGTGTGTGTGTGTGTGTGTGTGT
>NDGN010150443.1:0-19058 GCA_002564285.1 Tympanoctomys barrerae
ACTTGCCAGGGAAGCACTTATTCCACTGAGCCATCTCCCCATTTCTTCTTTTTTCTTTCTTCTTTCTTTTCTTTTTGTGGTACCAGGAATTGAACTCAGAACCTTGTGCTTGCCAGGCAAGAACTTATTCTACTGAACTATTGCCCCAGCTGCAGTATTTTTTCCTAAGGACAATAATCCCATATGTGGACATTAATTTTATTTATTTTTTATTCTTTCTTTTTTTTTGTATGTAGTACAGTGTCCACAGGGTCTCACTATGTAGATTAGACTAATGGTGATCCTCCTGTTTTCAGCCTCCCAAGCATTGGGATTACAAGTGCCTGCCACCATGCCCAGTCTCAGTCGCCATCTCTGTGCTCCCTGGGGGCAGGGCCAGCACAGCACTCCTGGGATCCAACCCTGCTGCTATGTCTGCTTAAGCAGGTACTTTAATCCACTGAGCTATCTAAAAAGCTTAACCTGGGATTAGAAAGGCAATACTAATTCAGAAAGAAATTTTGGTAGCAGTTTAGACATCGCTTCCCCTTATAATCAAAGTCAATTTTAATTCATTGTTTTGAATCACATTGGTTGAAAATTAACTGAAAACAAATACTTTAATTCTCTTGATATGCTTTCCTCATTCTACATCTTGGAAGTTCATCTCCACATTTCAGTTACTAAAGACAAATGTCTTGCAAATGAAAATCTTATAAAAATAAATTTTTCCCTTAACTCAAACTAAATTAAAAAGATAAACAAGCAAAGTTAATAGAAAATGCTCTGTGCGTGTCATATTTATTCCTCCCATATCTTCAATTCCTAGTGATTACTTTTTCTCTTAATCATAGATACATTTACATATCAAGAACTGTTCAAATGAACTTGCTTTTCTGATTATAGACAACACAGTAAAGAAGTTTCTAATAATTACACAACTGCATGCAGCTGTGCTAGCTTTCTTTCCCTGGGAGTGTGGTCATGGGTTTATAGCAGTGGGATGTTACGCCATAGGAAAAGATCGTACTGAATTTCTACTATTGACATCATTAAAGTGAAAAAGATAAATTCTTAATTGTATTCTCCTTGTTGAATGCTAGGGAAAATGGGAACTACAAAAAGTAAAATCTTTAAAAAAGAAGGGGATATGTGATAGAATAAGGGAACTGTGAGGCTGAGGTGGCTCCGGCGAGGGCGAGTGTGCCCGGTGGGAGACCAGACGCAGATCCGCAATGGCGGGCAGAGTTAATGGGAAATATGCAAATGAGGATCATTTTGACTTGAATCAATCAAAATGCTGGAAATAATGTAGAAATTCAATAAGTTGTTAATATAGATGAGTTTTTTTTAGACAAACCTTGGTTGGGGTTCAAATCTTAATCCAACCTTACTCTCTCATGACCAGAGTCTTCTATGTCTGCCTCCCAACTGATGTCTACATACTTTGTAGGAGAGCTCCACTAAATACCTTCTCCTAAGGTAAAAGTCATCCAGAAACTTGATGGTTTTTCCTCTTCCTCTCTCCCTCATTCCCTTTCATATCTGAATTTTGAAGTCCTTTGAGCTGTCATTCGTTGACATGAACACTCTGCCCTTCTCGGTATAACAATTTGGACTTAAAGTAAGCATCTGGATTTATCTGTATTTATGAATCAGTTTGATTCAAAATCTCTTCCATAGTGGAGCTCCTTCCACTGGATGCATGTAAGCCTTTTTAGTTTTTTGGAGGAATGGGGATAGACGGAGGCTTGAACGTGAAGAACACAGACACACTCAGATGATGTAATAACAGCGTAGAGAAAGGAAATAGCAGCAGAGCTCATGACTGAAACAAGGCTGCAATTTAAGGAGAGAAAAGAGCTCTGACTGGAGCACACAGTGGCCGAGTCACACAGCGGTGATGATCTAGGGTTAGGTGAGACCTGCAATGCCGTTCATTTCTTTGTGGGGACTGTACAGTCCCTGACCAGATCTCCTGCCTTGTGTCTTCAGGTCACCTTGTAATGTTTTTATAAAGCTGTCACCTTGGGCACACGTCTGCAGCCTGAACACTCCTAAGCCGTGTAGATCACGCACACAAATATTTTGATTTTGCCTGACGCTGGCCTGTACAGATAGATATCAGACCTCAGGCCCAAACCAAGTCTTGCCACAATGTGAAAGTGACCTGTTTGTGACGTTCGATGCTTTTCTCACTGTGCTTGGACTTTGGACAGCAGTACCTGTTTTCCTATCTTTCTACAAATGCTTATGTGAAAGCCTAAGCAAAGCTGCTATATTCTTACTATATTGAAACAGAAAATATAGTCAAGCCTTGATTAGTAACATGAATACCAGACTCACAAGACTGTTATAAGAAGAGAATCCATATACAAAATGTAATTATAATAAATAGTATATTTCCCTTGGGTCCATCATTCTGTGTCACACGCTAACTCCAGTTCAATCGTGTTGCCTGCCTCTACTGCATGTGTGGTACTAGGACTCATTTTTCCTTCTGATTTAGCCTCTCACACCGAGCTCCCCTGCCAGCCATTCCATGAAGCCATGCATGGGAACACTTGTGTGCCATCAAAAACAAAGCAAAGCAACCTACAATTACAGAGTGTCATGACTTTCACTGACTGTTCCTCACTGCTTGCCTTAAACATAACCTCTCTCTGCCCCAACTGGAATGACTGGAGAAGGCTCACTCTCCCTTTCTGTATATTCAGAGAAATAAAAAGTAATGGTGGTGGAAGGAACAGTGGCAATTTCAATTTATTTTTTCCCAATCACTCTCATTCTTACAAATTAGTCATTTTCAAATGCATTTGAATACATTAAGTTTAGGATGGCCAACCATCACCATTTCCCTGCAACTTCTGGATTTCAACATTGAAATATTTTCTCCCTGAGGAAAACCCTCACTTTCGTCAAACCAGCATGTCCTGGGAGGACTTGGTCACCCAACACCTTCAAGTAATTTCCCACACGTTTGTCCTGTAATCACAATTCCTGGTGTCATGGAACTGCAGTCAGATATATCTTGATTGAAACTGCTGAAAATTTAAGTCTTTGAAGTGCTCTTTTTTCTTGTGTGTGAGACAAAATTTATTTCTGATTTTTCTTTTGACATGGAAGTCTTGGGCATTTCAGGATCTCTTGCAACTTCAATTATATTTAAGTCTTCATATTTCTCAAAGGCAAGGCCATCATTTCTGATTTCTCTGACTATACAGAAAGAGAGAATGAATCTTTTCCAATCATCCCAGTTGGGGCAGAGAAAGGCTATAGTAGTTAAGACAAGGGGTAAAAAACAGTCAGCTAAGTAATCCTAATTCTACCTGTTCTACATTTGTCCCTGTGTGGATTAATGGGATTACATGGGATTTACTTAGAAGTTCTACACTAGTGATGCCCAAATGCACCTCACATGTGAGACTTCTGCTCTTCTGTCTTCTGCTGAAGCACTCCACCAGTAGAAGCTTCAGTCACCTCAATGTTTCATACAATGAATCAAAAACCTTTTCTCCTTTGTTTCTCACATCTGTTTTTTTCCCTTGTCCTTTTTACTTTTGAATTTATTTTAAAGAGAGCATTAAAAATAGGTGAGACGTTAATATTTTTAATAGGGAATCAAACGCAGGGCCTCAGATTTGCCAGGGCCTCAGATTTGCCAGGGCCTCAGATGTGCCATTGAACGACACCCTCTTCTGCTAGTTCTTATTTTAGTGAAAAACACAAGAGTCAGATAGAGGCTTAAGCAAGAAAACGTCCTCTCTTCCACTCATTCCACACAATGCCACCATTTCTAATCTACTACAGATGATGTTCAGTTTTAGATACTCTGCATCTCCCTACACTGCTTGAGCGTCACCCTTAATGGTGCATCTTATCAATAAAGTGAGGCATATCTGAAAGTGAAGAGGATGCTAGAAGATGCTAAGTGATCAGAAACCTGGGACAACAGAGCTCAACTGAGATTCATCATGATTTTCATCGCTGATTCAGAATTTTCCAAAGGAGACAAAGCAAAATAATGTATATGTACGTGTACGGGCACATAAATTCACAGTCACCACTTGGTCACCAGAGGACTGGCCCCAAGGCCCCCTATAGATAGCCAAATCTGTGCGTGCTCCTTTCTGTAAAATACTACTTGCACATACATATGTATATTGTATACTCTATAGATTTTTACTCATTTTAGATTACTTGTTATTGCTAATAAAATGTGTTATGTAAATGTTTATTGTTTCTGAAATAACGACAAGAAAAAAGTGTGTGCATGTTCAGTATATGTCCTTTTCTTAATATTATTGATCTACATTGTTCCAATTTAAAGATCTAGAACCAACATATACAAAGGGATGACTGTGTATGTGCAGGTGGAGAGAGAGGAGAGAGGAGAGAAGAGAGAGAGGAGAGAGAAAGAGTGGAGAGAGAGACACACACAGAGACAGAGGGGGACAGGGACAGAGAGAGATAAGAGCGAGAGAAGAGAGAGAAGAGAAAGGAGAAGAGAGAGGAGAGAGAGAGAAGAGAGAGAGAGATTTTTTAAAATATTTGGTTTGTATTTATACAGTTGTGAGTCCCATAGTCTGAAGGAAAGGCTGAGAGACCAGAAATTCAAGAGAAAACTAACAGTGTAGCCTCAAGTGTGAATCAGCCTTGAGGTGGAAGTCCTTTACCCTTGAAGGTTTTCAGCCTTCTTTGTAAAAACTCCGGCAAATGATTAAAAGAGCCCTATTCATATTACAGTGGTCTCTTGCTATTTCGCGGCTCGACTTTCACAGATTCACTGTTTCGCGAGTTAAAAAAAAAAAAAGCTAATCAAAATTATTTATTGCAGATTTTTTCCATATTGTGGTACTGTACAGTATATGTATGTTGTTAAAATTACATAGGTTTATGGGTTTAGAAAACGGTTAAGAAAATTAAAAGTGTCTTTAAAAGTGTGGGACCAATGTATAAGAGTGACGGAAGAGTTTATAAAACCTTAAAACATTTAAATACTAAGATAAATACATTATCGCTACTTCGCTGGTTTTCACTTCTTGTGAGGGTGTTTGGAACACAGCCTCCGCGAGAAGTGAGAGACCACTGTAATGGGGGAAAATCTGTTTATTCCAAGTCTGCTGATTAGCATCTTAATTATGTCTTTAAAAATATTCACTGAAACATATAGACTGGTATTCGACCAAATATCGCGGAACAGGAGCCTAGCAGGTGGACACATTCAAGGAAGCATCACGATTATGCTTGAACCTCAACGCGCACCTTCTCTTCCTTACACTCAGCCGCGCTGGAATGGACCGTTTTTTTAATCCGCTGCCCTTACCCAGTTCTCCCTTGTTCTGGGATGCCTTCCGGTAAGTGAGATTACATCACTTACAAGTGCTTTTAGCCTGTTATGCAAATTTCTGTCATAAATATAATCCTGTTTGGTACATGTCTCTGTGAATTCTCTCGCTGGAGTAAGGTATGGAAACTTCTTCCAGCTTATAGCATTTAGCCTCAGGATAGTGGCTGGGAGTTCAGAATGACAGATACATTGATCTGTGTCCCTGCTGTTCTGCTGGTTACTGGCAAAATAAAAATTTTAAACATGCGTATCTTGCTCAAAAGAGCTCACAGAATTAGAACTGCACGTAAGAAATGAGTGATTTCATGAGTCACAAAATACGAGCTTACACTGCCCACAGCATGTCACAGAGTAGGAGATGAGAGGTGTGACAGGAAAATTTAAACATTCTTCATTATGTGGGAAATGAAGATCTTTTTCTGTTTTATTCCTCTGGTATTGCTTTGTTTTACACAGAATTATGGGTAAAAAATTAGAAAATTGCTCCCAGATTCCACTTCTGTAACTGCTTAATAATCAAAGAGGAGTAAAACTATGGCACAATGATGAAGAAGAGAAGAGATACTTTAATTAGTAAACATTGTCTTAATAAACCACAGATGTTTCCTTGTGACAGTTCCAGGCTATATAAAGGGCATTCAGTGATGGACAACAAAAAAGGATTTCTTGAAATTAGAAATGATTTTCTGGATTAGGCATTGCTCTAGTACTCTAAAGTCCATCTCTCTAGTTCTAAAAGTTGTTCTGTACCCTTGTGGACAGAGGCAGGAGATTACTTCATTTCCAGGGAGTGTCCCTCTACCATTAATAATTTTTACTCAATTTAGTTTAAGCTCCCAAGTGAAAGATATGGCCTTATGACTTCAGTTTTTCATATTGTGCTTTTTCCAACTGTTTTAAAAAAGGAAAAACTTGCTTAGCATGAATTTTTAGTGTTATATTTGAGGTCTACAAGCCTAAAAATATCTGTGACTTCTATTTGATTTTATTTTTCCTCCCTCAACTTAGGGAAACAAAGTTAATCTGCTTTTAATGTTCTTTTTAGATATTTTAAAATCATGTAACGAAATAAAAATAATAGAATGTACATTTTATTGTTCCAATTTGAAATTTGATTCTACTGTTAAGTATCATTTTTAGAAAGTATTGTATAGTATGATGCTAATTGATTCCTATACTGCAAGCATTAAAAAATGCTTGATTAGAAAACAAACTTGTGTTGAAAGCATATTAGTCCTTCCCATTGAGAAGAAAGTTTAAATCTCATTTTTCTTAATTCCAAAGTTTCTTTATTCATAACAATAATGAGTAGCCAAGTAGTTTTTTTCCTTGAAAAAATAACAAATTATACAGAGATTATTGGTTATTTTTAGAACATGTTCAGGGACTTTGCAGATGGTGATCTGTAGGGGAAGTCGAAGATGGTGGCGCATTTTGAAGTATAATAGAAACATTTAAATTCCAGAGAGATCACATTCCATTTCATGGAAAGCATTGAAACTTGTTGGTGCAAATGCAATAAAAACTCAATTAACTCATACCTGACTTGCCTGGAATTTTAATTAGTCATATGTTTCCTATATTTGATTTTTAGAAGATAGTGATAAATGAGGAGAAAAAAAGAACCCACACCATAGTCACGCTGGTTTGCATTCAGACATCATCTGCTAATTCCTCGGACTTCCATCTTCTTAGTCCTAATTTACATATGGAGTAGGAAGGATTCTAGTAAGTACAAGCTCCTCTGTGCACTCTAGTTTTGAAACCTGAAGGCAGCAGGATCTTCTTCGGTGCCGGGTACATCTCTTGGTGCCACCAGGAGCCCCTGAGTGACCAGCACCAGGCTGGCTTTCCATGAGCACCTACACCCACCCCCTATGGCTTCTCTTTCTGCTTCGACAGTGCCCTGGCTGTACTGTGCTCACTCTTGTCATCAGAATGTTTTTTTCTTTTTGTGGACATTTCTTTTTCTTGCTTTTTAGCATAATCAATGCTTATATATAAGGTTCACAGGGAAGGAAATCTAGTATATAAAGAGATTCAGCTTAAGCCTTCACTGACATCTGTGCCCCACCAAGCTTTCTCTGAGCATGTTTTTGTCCTTTGACAGTCATACATAGCTGTAATTTAATAATTTCAATTTGAAATATGATTCCATTGCAAAGTATCATTTTTTGAAAGTCACACAATATTATTTGGCATGATGCTAACTGATTCACATACTGGAAGAATTAAAAAGTGCTTGGTTAGAAAACGAACTTGTGTTAAAAGCATAATGTTAGTCTTTTGTACCTTGCCAAAGTTCTGCAATGACTTGATTAGTATATGGGTTTCTTAGCCAGAACCTGCAAAGGGGATCCAAACATGTTTTTTCGTGATGTTGTCCCAGTCCTTAACACGGGAACTGGCACACAGAAAGAGTTTAGAAATTAGTGAAAGAATATATATGTGGAGTAGAGTTATGGAAAGATGAACATTTTCATAAATAAAACACTGCTTTGCTAGGTGTTTTAAAGTTTAGATGGGTTGATGTCACCTGGAAGCATGGTGCCAGCCCCCAGATGTGTCCCTCAGGTCTGTTTGCAGGACAGACTTTTATGTCCTGTCCATAGAATAACGGACACCATGCTGGTTGCCTCTTATAAGTTACATAAAACAGGCAGAGAAGAAAAGTAAGGAACATGGGGGAGCTCACATTGCATAGTTTATGAGCTGCCAGAAGTACTCAGAAATGGTTTGCTTATATAGGAGAGACTGGGACAGAGAGAAAAATGAGACTGACTGTGGGCAGGACTAAGGTAGGTGGTCACGGACATACCAATGAAGGGAAGGAGGGTCAGGTCCAGAGGCGGCCACAATCAAGCGTCTGCCGCTTGTGCCTGCCTCCCTTGACCTCACTCCACACACACCCCTGGACTCAGGAAAAATTTGAAGCCACAACCTCAAAACTTTCCTGTAGGTTTGAAAACATCAGAAACCTTCATGACCTGGCTTACATAAGGTAGGTGTCAGACCCCTGCCTACAGCAGATGGCTCCATGGTTACTGATAACCATCAGCAGTGCAAATATTGAGAATGAAGGGATGATATAGACCACGTACTCACACACAGATATACAACAGCAGTGACAAAGTCAATTCTCTTACCAACATATGTATTCCTGGGTAGAGTCGCTTTGCAGTTCTGCCGTAGAGGCAACGTAGCATGCAGTGAGACTGTGGATTGAACCTAGGACTGGGTGTGCTCCAACCGAGCACTCTGCCATGGTGCAGTACTCCAGGAGGGCGAGAGTCAGCTGTGTGCATGCCTTCCAGCGCTCCCCCTGCTCACACAGCATGTAACATCTTAGAGCGTGATCTAAAATACCCCAGAGCTCAATGTCTTCATGTGATGAATTAAAATTAATGTCCAGTACTGTTCAAAATGTCTAATATATATTCTGGAACATAGCAGAAAGCTAATTTTTAAGCCTTTATAATGTATATCCTTTATTTTCACATATAAACATTAATATAACTAAGACTGATTGTTTTCTAATAATTAATAGTGGCATTATATTTTAGGTGATTAAAATCTTTCCCCACACTGTATCAGTTCATAATGTATCATTAAAGTTTGGAAAGGTCAACAAACTGCTACAAATAATTTTGTGCTATTATTTGAATAGCATGTGAAATCTTGTCCTTTTTAGAAAATAAAGTTTATTAAGGATTGAGAAGGAATAAAACCAATTACAGTAAAATGGAGGAACTTGTAGGAACCATTGGCCTGCTGAAATCAATGATTTAATAATACCCTTTATCAAATGCTTACAGACAGCAAAATTTACCATATATTCAGTTGAAGAAACTCAACTGCCAGAAAAAAAAATGATTTGAAGAGAATATCTCGAAGTAAAGTAAAATGATAGAGAGATGAAAAAATCTTTAAAAGTATAGGAAAAGTACATGCACATGATTGTCAGAAATAAAATTCACTTAAGCAAATGTAAAAGTTGCATCAAGGTTCACTGAAGGGAGGTTGGGATAATTTTGTATGGATTTTTTCCTGCATAAGAAAATATTAGATTTTATTCTTTTGATATTTTTTCTCCAAACATAAATCGTATTTTATCAATTCCCTCTTCAAAATTGTTCTAAAATGTAGCTCTTATCCCTTATCTGAAGATATAAAATATCTATCTATAAGTACTAATATGTTGTTCAGTGAAACTTTCCTTTAAATAAGCTAAAAGGATTAAAAGTTGAGATAAATAAGTTAATTTATAAAACTAAATATGCATTTTATAACTTTAATATTGTATGCATTGTATTCTTTAATTGAATCATCTACACAAACACATATTTATTTAAAACTCTACACATATTCTCATATTTACAGTTATTAGACAAATGTTTCTTGCTCACACTCAGAAATGTAAAAATGTAAATATGTGTCTCAGGAATCTTTAGTATGAAAGTGCAAAATGGCTTTTCTACATCTGAGATGATCACAATTAATATGCAATCATTCAGTTTCCCTACAGCATGGAATTATGGGCAATTTTTAGCTGTAATGGAGCTACAAAAGTAATAAGATTCCATTACAGTGTTCTACCTACTCAGCTGAGTTCAAAGAAAATAGCTCCATGTAGACAAGTTGAGGGACTTTTCATCCCGAGAAAGAATTTATAATGAACACTTCTTACTTTACGCTTTTAGTGTGAGGCATGACTGCCCGATACACAGCTGAAGTTCTGGGGTGCATCTAGCAGCAACTTCATCTTCAGTGAGACTTACCGAAAGCTACAACATGCAATGACTCATATTTTCTCTGTCCTCTACATGAAATATGTCCATTTCTTGGAAAAAGTGCAGCTGAGGAAGGGTATGACTTTACTATTAGTTATTTACAATTGATGGGATTGTGACAGAATAGGTTAAAGCAATGGAAGGCAAAACTGGCCTACAGTGCAAAGATCCGCGGTTGACTCTGCGAGCTTTCCTCAGCCTTTTTGGTCTCAGCTTCTCTCTCTCTCTCTCTCTCTCTCTCTCTCTCTCTCTCTCTCTCTCACCTGAATAACCACCCACCCTTATTTTACAAAAGTGATGTAAGAATCATGTGAATTAGCATGTGGGAATACTTTCAAGAACTTATTGCATGACACAAATGAATTGAATACCTTTAAGTAAAAGATGGCCCTCCTATTCCCCTCAGGATCTAAGAGGCCTTTCCTACAGAAGCGCTTTCTGTTTTAAGTAAGTATGAAGACAACAAGAGCAAATTCTGGGATTAAGAACTAGAGGGGTAAAAGATCCCCAAATCAAGTTACAAGAGAAGCAAAGAAGTATGTGCTGAAGACACTAGGAAAGCTTATGTTAGTTGTGTGTAGAGCTAGAGGTAGAACTGAATGTGCAATTGTTTTAGGAAAGATTACTTTTTCCAAATAAAATAACTGATTTTTGAATAGAACTATCTGAACCTGGAATGACTTTTAACAAGCAGTGAGCTGATTTTTGTATAAAGCAAAGTGTGAGTGGCGACATTCCAAGACAGCAGTAAAAGAAGGCAAGCTTCATGCCAGTAATGGACTGCTGGCTCTGCGGCTTCCTGGCATTCTCACTAATATTTTTTTCTTGGGTGAGATATATTTTGGAAATTGTGGCCATCACAATGGTATAGACCATTATGGAACTGCTTAGACTTCATAACACACATTCCATATCCTTAAGAAAAAGGAAGCACAGGGGCTCAGCAATGTCATTGTCACTTTGACAGACCAGTGTTATCATTATGGTTTGCTTATGTATTACTGAATGGCAGACTTGCCCCACATTTGAGTGATCTGAAGTGACTATTTCTTATGCATTACTTTGTGAGTTGACTAGAAGGACCTCTGTCTTAAAATGATCCCACTTGCGATCCTGAAATGCTTAGCAGGTCTCCAGCAGCCAGGAGATGGTCAGAGGCTGTCATCTGCACTGAGGGGCCCTCCATATGGCTGCCTGGGCTTCTGCATACAGCCCGGTGATGGATCTTCATGATGCAGCGCCGTCCCGGAGCGAAATGGGAACTGTAAACGAGCCAGCTGCCAGTGCTACACAGCAGCACTTCAAGAATATTCAGTGGGTCAAAATTAGGCCAGTCTACCAACCAGAGAAGGCTCAGCGACTTAAACACCTGCTGGCAAGCACTGAGCTTCATCCTAGGTAACAAAAAAGAAAAAAAAATTCAAAATCAGAACAGTCCAGACTCAGAGGACCAGCGACATGCACAGACTTCAAAGCCTGGCGCGGTGATTCACTCTGGAGGGAGCCTGCCACACTCATGCTATTCATGAACTGTCAGGGCTGAGAAAACGACCAACAGACAGAGTCTTAAATGTATTTAGTAGTGCAGGAGCATAGCCCAGAAATTGGTTGAAATCAAGACCAATATTGAAAAGTTAGTCAAAAGATTGAGATTAGTGTTTCACTTTGATGTCTTACTGGTTTAAGTATAATAAAGGATGGGGATGAAACTATTGAGTTCAATTTAACAAATAGCGAGCCCCTTTGAGATGGTATATGTCCAACTAGTTACACATTACTGAAACTTTGTAAATCTGACTTACATGAGCCTTGCCCTTGAGAAGCCTTCTGAGTCATGAAAAGCCAGGTGAAGGTAGACAAGAATGACAAAACGCAATAAATGATGTTCAAAGAACATTTCAATGTTTAAATTTGTAATTTCCTTACAAATTACAAATTGTTGCCAAAAAGATGACTGAAGAGAACTTAAGTGAGATATAATTTTTTCTTTGAAACATGACTATACTTAGAAAGATGAATATAATATTCATTTTATAAAAGAAAGAAATTGAGGTTAAATAGCTTCCTCAAACATAGGCTTATGAAGAAACTAATTCCCAAGTTTGTGTCCTATGTTTTAGCACATACTGCGAAGTAAGAGTAGAAGCACACTGAATTTGGTACACTTTCAGAAGGTTTAGTAATTCACCATGAACCTGACTGGGGAGAAGCACACAAAAGGCCGCTGGGGTCTCAACACATTGCCTCCAACATTCTTGAGGTCTTCTCCCTGTAGAAATTCCCTGTGGAGGCTGACCGAGGGACTACATAGGTCTAGAATGTTATCAGCATGAAAATGTCAAATAAATAAGAAAAGAGAAGTACTGTTATACAGCTAAAGATTGGTATATGTGTTAGAGGTATTGATTAGAATAAAACTTAGCTAATGGAAATATCAGTAATAATAATAAAGCAATATAATAATAGGAATGAATGACTATACATTTCGCCATAATGCTGGAATGATATTACATGTTATTCTACTACCTGGACTTTTTAATTACTTTTTAAATATTTTGTCTAAGCAAATTTTGCACTGTTTCTGGGTTGGTATAGGATATTCAACACAGCCTTCGTTGTGTTCTCCAGCTTAGGCACGATTCTCTTATGTAATGCATCACAGCACAGTCCTTCATAAAAAGGAAAGTTTTTTTGTGGTTTAAATAAAATTTCCTGTACTTTTCTTCTCTTTTCTGGTAAGGTAGAAAAAAATAACTTTTAATCACAGGATGCCCAGTTCACATTTAATTGTCACCAGGCAGTTAATATGTTGATTTTCTGAGTGAATGAAGGGACAATTAAAATGTGATATGTGCTCACAAATAGAGCATGAAACAAGGTCAAGCAGCGAACTGAGAAAACGATGACCTGCCAAGAGCCACAAGATGCTCCTGTGAATGTTAGGAGTGTGTCCTCGCAGACATACGTCAGCGCTAAGGCATCCACATACATGTCCCCATCTGTTCACTTAGCTGATTTTAAGAACATGAACACACATGCTAACACACCTGCAAACGTATACACCTGTTACACTGTTGTCAGTACTACTTTCAGGCACATTTTTCCATCAATTATGCATCAATATTTTAAATGTGTGAGAAGACAGTTCCAATAGCCAAAATAAAACAGTCATTAGAATTGGGAAGAATCACTTTGAAATCTAATAAAAATTACCAGGCTTCCCAGACTGGGAGAGCCTTTCTATAATTTCCTAATAGCTAAATCACTGACATAGTTAAGAGTCCAACCTAGGGAGAAAAGATAACTCCTGACCCTTTACCTGTATTTATTTATTTGTTTATTTATTTATTTATTTATTTTTGTGGTACCAGGAATTGAATTCAGGAGCTTGTGCTTGCCAGGCAATCACTTATTCCACTGAGCTATCTCCCCGGCCTCTCTCATGATTTATTTTTATCTGAGATATGGGCATCAAAGTGTTTTTTGCTAAAATCTGTAAGTCTTCATTTTGGTTTACAGATGTCTAATAGGAAACTGAGTGAAAAAAATCTGTTCTTCATTTTTGTAACCTCTACTATATTAAAATCTTTGGTGTAGGCTTCACACTCATTTAGGAAAAGTTGGCATAGTAGAGTTTCTTAGCCTGAAATTTACCCAGGCTCTTTCACTGCCCCCCTTTCAAGACAAAAGGGCACCAATGTGAGAGTAATTAACATGTCTCAGGACTGGTGGGTGCACATGGCCACCAGGGCTTACAGCGTCCAAGTTCAGATCACTGTACACTTCAGAGTGACACCTGGGCTGTCAGTCGTGGTCCCGGACAAGAAGTCCCTGGGACCCAGGGGAAATAGCTGCACATGACGGAAGCCATGACAAACAGAGGCACTCGTGTATCTGAAGAACTCTTCAACTGGTGGGGGTTCCTCAGGAGCTGGGAAACCAAGGCTGACAGGAAGGCCAAGCTCAGCCTACCCCACCTTGGCCAGCCCTCCTGCCCAGGCTCCTGCTTTGGTGTGGGGACCAGGCGGAGCTGGGCAGGGCGTGCCTACTGCAGCCACTCAAGCTGAAGCCCTTTCCTGCTCTCTCCTGCATTCATGTCAGGGACCCAGCTGGACCTTTCTGAGAACTGTGTTCTTTATTTTCTGCTATTTGCCATTAAAGCTTTTGCCTATCAATTTATGCTTTAGTTTTAATTTTCATTACCACGAAAACAAGGACCCATGTTCACAATGACACCATCAAGAATGGCTCTAAAGGGACAGACTAATAAGGCTGGATTTTCTGAATTGAGTTTCGAGGTTCTGGAATTGGTTCTTTCATCTAATATTATTTAAAGTCAATAGCAAAGAGCACACTGACAATAGTGACATGATATCTATTCACAGGAAATCATCCTGCTCAAACACAAGGAGCAATGACACAGACAGCTATGCATTTTCAAAGATGTATACCGAACTACTACGTGTAATAGGATTTGATGATTTCTTCTGTTTAATTTTTTTGAGGGGTAGGCTATTGAACTGACACGGCCCAAGCTTTAAATTTATACCTATACAAATCAAAGCCAAATTAAACACTAAAACAAGATTTATGCATAATCCATCAGAAGCTGCCCACTAACCTCTAACTAGGAACTTTTTTCACTCCATTCAAATAAGTGTGTTTCTTGCATTTCTGTGAACCTCGTAAGAATGCCGTCTCTCCTTGCTCCTTGTGGAGTGCTAAGCACCTTGACTCTGGTGCTGACACACTCATGAATCATTTAATGTTTACATAAATTCTTTTGTGTTTATTTATTTTAAATAAAAGAAAAATAAACAATAAAAGCAATGGTACAAAGTTTCAAAACAAGATTGTAGGAGAGTAACAATGATTAGTGTGCTGCGTATTATCTTCAAAGTAGTTGGTCATATTCCGAGATGTATGCATGAAAAACTGATCAAACAAAATAAGCATAAACCCTTCTTTTTAAACTAATATTAATTGGTAGTGTAATTCCTTACCCTGGATGAGCTACTTATGCCCCTGTAGAAACGGGTCTGGGACAGCTGAAAACCAAGGCTAGAACTCACCAGACTAGTGACTGATGTGCAATGGCGATTCAGTTCCCAGTCTCAGAGCCTGTCTACAGTGAGGATATTGAACAGGAAGAAAAGGGACCCTGAAAGTTGTAAGGGGATGTATTGGAAGGTTTTGCCAAACTGGGAACACTTATTCTATAAATTCTTAGACACTTCCTTTAAAAGAAGTCTCTCCCTCACCCAAGGAGATCACCTTAAATTGCCCAAAGAACTGATCATGTCTTCCCAGGAAGAAGACATGTTACAAGACAACGACAAGTCTACTGTATCTAGCGCTTCTGCAATTTCTTTCAGATTCTGGACTTATAACTCAGATTGTAGCAAACAATTCAATATGAAGAAAATAAAGTGTAATACATGAGGAAGTACTAGTCTATATTCCAAAGGAATTTATTTAGTTTTCTAATTTATATAGAAAAAGATCTGGAGATTGTATGTATGGAAGGGAAGTAAGAGTGTAGAATAACAGCAGAAGAGGCAAAAGGTTGGGTCAGGCTGACTATAGGTATTGGATAAGCCTTCAGCATGTGTGTATTTATTGTTACACCCTAGGAGATTAGAAACCGTCATAACAGTTTCCTTGGTTAGTTGAATGAAAAATGGACCCCAACGTGGCTCAAAGTAAGTGAGTTAAAAATGTCACTTACCCTAGTTTACTGTAAAGAAAAGGGTTCAGGGGGCTAAAGGGTACTGGAATGACAGAGTGCATTTGACATGTAAAATGTACTCACCATTTTGGGAAGACAGTTTTCACCGAGTGTGTGACAAACGCATTTTTTACTCCAACATTCTTGAGTAACTCTGTGATTTCTCTTCCCTACATTCTAGAATTTACAGTGAGACCCAACTAAATGAGAAAATCCAAATGTAGCTGAAGGTGGCTAGATTCCAAGTAGCCAGGGCTAAGCGAAAGCATTTAATCTTAAAAGGTGTGGTGGGACTGCATTGGGCATTTGATCCGGAGTCTTCCCCGGAGGCTGCCCATCACCAGATAATGGGGCTGATTGAATCATGGGAAGGCTGATTTCCTGAACACAGTGAGCTACCATTCAGGTCAGACCTGAATAGGTCTTCAGGAGGTGAGGCATAGCTGGGAGAAATGGGTTACTAAGGTCCAACCTGGCAGGGTGCATCGTACCCCAAGCCCCTGGGCCAGGAGTAGCCTGGTCTCTCCACTTCTTGGCCACTCTGAGGTGAGCAGTTGAACAATGCCTTTCTTTTTTTTTTTTTTTTATCATTTTTTAGGATTTTTTAAAAATGTATTTTAGTGCAGTGTCTACAGGGTCTCACTATGTAGATCCAACTCATAGTGATTCTCCTGTTTTGAGTCTCCCAAGCACTGGGATCACCATTTCAGCATGCCCCAGGGGCAGGGCCAGCATGGTAGGCTGGGGATCAAACCCTGGCCACTGCACTCTGCCTAAGCAGGTGCTTTAGTCTGCTGAGGTATCAGGCCAAGTAAATTAAATAGAAACCCTTCCTCCTTTAAATTGCTTTTCTAAATGGTTTTGTCACAGCAGCGGAAATATCACTCACAGCATAATTAATGTACCACATAGTAAAGTAAAAGCATTAATCAGAATAATCTAGTGCAGTGCTGGTGAACCTTTTAGAGCTTTCAGTGCTACAATAAGCATTCTATGGCACATACAGGGCAGCACATGGAAGGCAAGCTGTTAGTGGAAGATATCCTATGACATGAGCCAGCTGACCACGGTTCTCTTTGAAGTGAAATTCATTAGAAGAAGATCGACTTCTTAGTTATCTATATAAACAGAAAAGTTCTAGGCCAATTAAATAAAACGCGAACCTGAATCATGCAAACAGAGAGTCACACCTTCTCCATCAGTCACCAGACTGGCGAGTCTACAGACTTGAAACACTTAAATGCAGGGAGGTCAGGTTCACTGTAGGAAAGACACAGTAAATGTCTAAAAATATATATTGTTAATGTTTTCATCAGCATTCTCTAAAGGAAATGGTGATCTTTTACCAGGGTTACTGGGCTTTGGGGAAAGGAACTAATCAGACATTCAAACATTTTTGTACTGTTGAACATTGGCTCTAAACTAACATTAATTCGATGACATCCAAAATGTTGTGGAACACCAGTCAAGTAGGAGCTTATAGAGGTAAAGTAATTAATTGATACTGATGTCCATCTCTCCCTGGATTTGTTGGATTCTCAGATATATTCCGTGGTTATTCTCCCAGTTTCAGAATACTTAATTAAAGTAGCTACATTCAAAAGCTGGTGGAATCGGTTCATTATATTGCAAAAGGACAAATGGAACACATTAGAGGTGCTAGTTAGTAAAAATGCTTGCTGTAAAGCAAAATAAGCACTGCCTCCTACGAGAGATTACAGAGATTAATTAGTGCCACCATTAAGAACGTGAAATATGTGGGTTGGTGACCCCCAGCACACCTCTATTCAAGTCTTCTAATTGGTCTGTGCAGAAGATAAGTCTTCTGACTTGGATAAGGGTGAGCCCAAGCAAATATTGACTCCAAGCCCAGTTGCCACACCACATGGGGTCTCACGCAGCGCATTATCTTCTCCCCTGCTCCATGGCATGAAGCTGCTGATCTGACAAATACTTTTGTCTCCATCTGTGTCTACAAGATTCATGAGGAACAGTTTGCTTTCAGCTGGCCTGACCATGAACATTCTGCGCACCCCTGGGCACTGGGACCGACGTGGAGACTTAGTGTCAGTTCATGCTGCTGGGGCTGTGATCTCAGCAATAACCACAGCCACGCTGGCTTGGTAGGCAGACAGCTGTGCTGCTGAGCTCCTATGAAACACTGAGTCTGGTCATCACGGTCACCTTGTTCCCTTAGGTCCACTGGCAATGTACGCAGTTGTTAAGGAACAGGAAACGAGCTCACAATGTTTGTAATTAGGGGCAGTCAGGTGCTGACTGGAGCCTCTGGCAGGCCCCTGTAGCTACTCCAGGGCAGACCTTCAGGACTGAAGAGCTGTGTTCCACATCCTGATAGCTGCTCACCCTGGAGAAGAGATTTTGATCGAGAACTGTCCTTGGTAGAGAGAGAATGCTTCAGTATGCGTCCTTCAGTTACCATGCAGCAGGATGGAACATGGTGCAGGAGGCCAGAGATGGCCTCACCTGAGCACCGCACTGCTACATTATGATACAGATGAGACAGGCTGAGCAGACCACAGACACACGTACAAATCACTTGAAAGAGCCCGAGTTTCAGGCTCTCCATTCCTGATTTTTCACTTTTCTCTCAAAGGCTGCGTTGATGATCTCACAGTAGATCCTCTGAAGTCAGTTGATAAAAACAGTGAAACTTAGGACCTGGTCAGCATATATTGCTGAATGAGATGCACTTAAAAATAGACACCTGTCACAGAACAGCCCCACACTGGGACATCCTGGAGGCGCGGTGGCACAGGGAGGTCTTTCAGTAGATGGAATTATAAATGGTACATCTCATGCTTTATTTTGCTTAGAAGGAGAAGTAACAAGACATATGATGACGTACCTGACCCAGGGGGCATGTTTGCTTGCATACCCAGGCACTTCAAGTAGAGCGTGATTGAAAAAGCAAGGATATCCACAGAAAAGGCCTAAGGGTAGACCTACAGGAATGAGCAAGAAAGGGAAGATGGTTATGTGATGTGTGACTGTTTACCAGATGACTTCAGTGAAGGAGGATTTAACAGTCAGATGGACAGTCTTTCCTACTCTGTGGTAGCTAGACTCATCTGTTCTGTGGGTAGCAAGGCTCCCTCGCTCTGTGGATAGCTAGACTTGTCTGTTCTACGGACAGCTAGGCTCCCTGCTCTGGGGACAGCTAGGCTCCCTGCTCTGTGGACAGCTAGGCTCC
>NDGN010150643.1:0-12153 GCA_002564285.1 Tympanoctomys barrerae
ATCCTGTCACAAACACACAAAACACAGAGATATTTATTGATTAATTGATTTCTGTCTAATTGACACTCTAACACCCCCTTGTGAGAACCTGAGCAGGAGACCCAGCTGAGCTTAGCTGTCTGAAATCCTATCCCATTGAAACGACAGAAACCCTTAGGTAATTGGTTAAGTAGCAACATAAATTACTTAAAATAAGCCACATAACCTTAGTCCTCAAAGGAGAGGGTGTGTTCACATTCACAATGTTGTGAATCTTGAGTTTCACCCTTTGTCCCCATCCAGGACCAACTGAACTTAATTAAATCTTAGGGCAGAAGGAATAGGACAAATCTGTAAAGCAAAATTTAAAATGCTGTTTGAGCATTGTTTTTCCTCCTTTGCACCACAAATAGCTGACATCTTGGTTGCAATGTGCTACTGAGACCCCACAACATACAGAAACTTAAAAGAAAAAGACAACTGTGATGTCACACAGAGGCATCGTGGTGCAACAGCAATCATTGAAAAGACACATCGGATTTGGAGACAGATTCACTTAACATCAGAAGGGCACTGCAGGGGATTGGTCCTTTAAAAAAAATCAGGCCCTGATACTAGTTGTCTAGGGCTTATACGGGATAAGCAAGCAGGAAGTACAGAGGCAAAATGACTTATCAGTTTGGGGCTGGTTTTCACAATACGCATCATAGTGACCAGCTGTGCATCACAGTGACCAGCTGTTTTTCTTTTCATTTTAAAGGGAAGAAAGATAAAAATTACAATAAAATTGAGCTTCAAAAAAGGTTAGTAGAACAGTTATAATAGTAGATATATTGTATTTTGTTGTCTTCCTAGTAGTTAGAGTACAAGATATAGGCTTGATATCTAAATAATATTCTCACAAAACTTTCTTTCAATGAACTAAGAAATTAGCTTTGTATCTTAACTATCTTGTGTGTGAGTGTGTGAGTGTGAGTGTGTGTGTGTGTCCTTTTTTCCTTTCTTTCCCCTTTTCCCCTTCAGTTTGTCTTTTCTTTTGAACATTAAATGCAATCCATATGTGCAAACATCCTATTGTCTCATCAGTGTGAGAAACCAAATGAGCAAATAATATATGAAGTATACAAAGATATTATGAATTGGAAAGAAATTATTCAAAAGAAAAGACTAGCAATTTGTGAGAAACTAAAGCTATAGGAACAGGAACTGGAAGGACTACCTAGGCAACTAACAAACTGAAGTATACTGGTGGGGCTGGTGTGGGGGGACATCTGCTACATTTCTCCTCTTTTAGTTTCCCTAAAAAATCTTGGCTGGACATGTTATATGTACTCTTTTGAGATAAAGCCCAACTAAGATCAATAACATTGGGGCTATCATTGGTTCTAGGATGGGCCATAGCCAAGGCCTCTACAACTGAAAATCCACACCAGGATTTTGTGGCTTGTTTCCTTTATTATAGGGTTTCTACCTAAGTTGACTCTGACAAGTGAGTTAAGGTGTTAATCTGATCTAGGAGAGTATCTTGTGTGTACTGAACACTCCTCAAATCTTTATCAGTTGTAAAGTCCTTGGTTATTTTGTATTTGCTTGGGGCTGTCATCCATAGAGCTTAAGGCAAGGCAAGAATGGAGCAAGCTGCCTGAAAAAGAATGAAAATCATGAGAAATAATGAACTGAAGGATTAAGCAGTTCTGTGAGTGGTGTCTTCAGGCTTCAGCTGTGTGGTCCGGTCAGCATCCAGAGTGACCAGGGCAGGGCTTTGAGAATGTTGACTCCAGAGTGAGCCCAGGAGGAGCTATCTGGTGGAGGCAAATTTTCCAGACCTCTTGAGTGGTGGATCTAAAGCTAGATTTCTGAAACTTGTAGAGGTGTTTAATATACACCCAGGTCACATGTGTGTGTGCAGGAGTTCCTATAGGTATTGCTTATCTTTTTGCTAAACTATTGCATAACTAGTTCCAAGCTGTTGCTGTGGGGTTGTTTTATTTTTTCAACTTTTTTGAGCTTGTGGCCTATATACTGTATATAGTTTTTATTAATTATCTTGGCTACAAATACAGGCCCACTATCACTGCCAGTGATCAAGAGTGGCCATATCTAGGGTTGATTTTTCACAGCAGGACCCTAAAAACTTTTATTGTCCTCTTAGTTCAGGTAGGAATGCCTTGTGCCAGACTGAGTAGGGGTAGATGAGCACTAAATCTATCTGTTTATCTTTAAGTGGGGCAGAGCAGGGCCAGTGACACAGATGCTAAAGCCTAAGCAGCCTGAATGGGTAAGGTGCCAGCTCTTGGCCTAAGCTTGCATAATACATGGTGGGGTAGGTCTGGCTCTGATTAGGATGCATCTTCCAGGAGTACCAGATAAAGCTTTCCTGGCTGGGGTGGCTGTTTCAGCCAATTAGATCGCCTGAAAGGGCTGAGAAGTACATCATTGGTGGCAGGTGTCCAAACAGCAGCAAGAAGCTGTATCAAGAGAGCTTTGAAAAAATTACTTTATCCAAGGTGACCATAGCATAACTAGCCTGCAGGACTATGTTCCTAAAAGAGCTACTTCTGTTTTTCATCAGGGTGTACTCAGCATCTGTCATGGGTTCCACTGCTAGGTTCAGGATAGCATGTGGGGCCTGGACACTTAGGTCTCAACCTAAGGTGATGATGTTGGCTTTCCTGAACAGAAGGACAGTGGCTATTAGAATACTAAGGCAAAGTGGGGAGGCAGCTCCTAAGGGCTGTTGCACAGGTAGGCAACTGGGCACTCCCAACGGTGACACTCTGAACAAGCCTCTGTGTACCTTGTAGCTAGTATCTCCCAGATATTGTAACAGAGCTTTTGTGTCTTTCCAGAAGGCAAATTGGGTGTCATTCATCAGAAGGGCTGTGATATTCTGTGCTGGGAAAACTAGTAAGGTCAGCTGTGAAGGCTTCTCCAAAAGAAGTTTTGAAACTCTGGGAGAGTGTGTCCAGGTCAGTTGACTTTGGAGTCCAGAACTGGAGTCTTTTCACTGAAGGGCAAAGAAGGGCTGGCTGAAAGGAATCAAATGAAAGCAGATGAAGGCATTCTTTAGGTCCATGCAGATGTACCAGCTGGCTGTGGGTGGCAGAAGACTGAGGCAACATACGAGGAGGGCAATCTTGGTGGCATTGGCAGCTTGGAGATCTTCAACTGACTTTACAGGCAGGAAAGGTGTAATTTAGAGTTTGACAGTCTATAGACATTTTAGAGTTTTGAAGCCTCACTTTTTTTTTCCCCTTGGGGGACCATGATGGAGCTGGAAGGGACACAAAAGCAGGCTGTCCTAGAGCCAGATCTTTTGTGAGGACCCAGCCCAAATAGGGACAGAGTTCCCAAACCTTTATGGCAATTGAGTAACAGTGAAAAAGAGATATATGGGTTGGCAAACACGGAATAAGCCAAGGTGATTAAGTCTATCATGCCAATGTGTGGTTGGATGCCTGTTCGTATTTTCTGTGACATCTGACAGCAGCTGGGATAGTGGTGAGCCAGCATGGTTGATGGCCAGGCTCAGAGACAAGTCCTCAACTCATACCCCTGGGAGGAGAGTCTTCAAAACTTCAGGATTGTGGTCATCTGTCTCAGGTCGCTGCAGATATCACGTTTCTCTTGGGGAAGGCAAAGCTGAAAGTGCAGGTTTAAACAAGAGGGAGAATGACTGCCTTGTTTCAAGGGAGATGATGGCTTCTAACTTGAAGAGGAGCTATCTTCCAAGAAGTGATACGGGGACTGTATCATGTGGGAATTATTGTTTGGTGATATGTCTTACAGGCTACAAGTTTGTGCCTGGCAACAGGGGCAAGAAGTTGTTCCAATTGCCCAATGGTGGTAAAATTTGACAAAGGAAAATTTTGAAGGAGAGAGTTTTCTTCCATTGTCCAATAGGAAAGTCACTAGATTTCCCCTGGCTTTCGCATTAATCATGGGCTTCTTGGAGGCCAATTTGGTAGAGATCACTTTGCCCTATCCATGCAGGCCTGATACGGTGAGGAGCAGTTCAGTTTGAGGTGGACCTGGATAATTGGGTTTCTTTGTGTCTTACAGATAGAGGAGGCATTTATTTTTGTGTATGTATCTGTATTTCTTGTAGCTCATAGTCAGAGGGTATGGTCATTTATGAGACTGGATTTTCACATGAATGTCAGGTGCTTTTCTTTTATCAGGTTTCTGGGTAACAATTGCTAATGGACTATTTGTCCCCAGCTTTGATATTTTTGGGAAATATTTGATTTAATGCTTCTAGGCAGGGTGACCTTTGGAAAAGGCCATGACAACTCATTCATCAGGGGTTATAGTCCAATATTTTCTCATCACAATGTGGAACTCAGAAAGAATTTCTAACAGCCACCTTTGCTGGGCATGAGATGACACCATCTGACTAGGGCAGGCACATCAGGGGGTCCCTCTGTGGCTGAATGCAGGCCTTAGAGGTAAAGGAACTGGGATCAGGGGTAAAAAGTGTTGGCAACAGCTGAGACATCTGACAGTGGTGTAAAACAGAACTCTCCAGTGAACGGGCCTCTTTTTCCCTTTTGTTTCTCTTTGAGATACAGGGAGTGGTGTGGTTTCATTTTTAACTCTGTAAAAGCCCTTTTCACTGCAGTCAGAGACTGTGAATTTTGACTAATTCCCATCTCTGACTTTCTACATGTGTATCATGTACCCTCCAATGATGGCACAACAAACGATGGGTGCCCCTCAGAGAGAGAACATTCAGATGCCTCCTTGGCCACACCTTTTGTGGGAACTTAGGTGTAGCCACTGGGATCAGTGCACAGATGGAGTCTTGATGCACAGATGGAGCAGCCTATGGCTTACGCTGTCCATTGCATTCTCACACATTCATTCAGGAGGCTCTCAGAAGTTAAGTGTTCAATCCTCTTCCCTTCAGGAAAGTTGGTCAGACTTCCCTTCAGCTCAGCTCAGCTCAGCTCAGCAGAACTGACAGACTCACTGGAGTGTCCATGGAGTTCTTACCAAAATCAGGTAGACAGACAGACTGAATACTCTTCCTCTTAGCTTCTGATATGAGCCACTCAAGCAAAGAGCCAGGAATCTTATTCCTGTCCTCTAGGGAGACCCTCAAATTTTCAAGGCATGTCTTTCTGGAGAAACTTGGAGAGGTCCTTGCTGCATCTGCAAGTACCATGACCAGTGATCAAAGAGGTCAGCATGGTTGGTCTTCCTCATCGACACACCACATGCAACCTCATGCAGATGCACCAAAATGACATCCAAGGCTTGGAGGCAGATTTGTTTATATCGATGGGTGCTGATAGGGCTCATTCCCAAAACATTAAATCTTGATCTCTGGTGGTCTATGACTTAGATAAACATGTAGGAAGTACAAAGGTAGAATGGCTTGTCAACTGGAGATGGGTTGTTAGAACATGCATCATAGTAACCAGCTATACGTCACAGTGATCAGCCATTTCTAAGAAAGAAAACTAACAGGAATAACTAGTATCGAAACTCTTACTGGGCAACCAACAAACTGGCTTGGAGGAGGGCATTTTCTGTGACAACTCAACTTCCTCATTGTCAAATACTCAGATGAAGTGTTAGGATCAATGCTGTACGTACCATAGAGGCAGTGACTGCTAGTAGAGCGGTTACCCTTTCACCCCTTAGTGATACTCTGGGGAGATGCAGTCAAGCCAAATGTGTATCTTAAGTGAAGACACACAGTGTATCTGGAAAGACACATGACCAAGGGAACTGGCTTGATGAACAGACCATTTTCAATGTACTTTGAAAAAGTTTTAATTTCATTTTTCTTGGGCCATTTCTTCCAGTCTCTGGCATCGGATCCTCCTCTATGCCTGATGATGGTATCATACCCTGTTTCGTTTATAAATATAATTTTATTTATACCATTAAAAAGTCCAATCCAATTTCAAACAAAAGCCAAGTGCTGATCTTCTCTAAGTCAAGATTATCTTTCTTTCTTAATCTTGGTTCATGGACCAGTATCAAAGAGGTGGGTAAAGGGAAGTTCTACGTTGGAGATCTCCATTCTCATACTCTGCTCACTTATGCCACCCCTTTTTATCTGTTCAAATCCTGAAGGAAGAGCTACAGAAATTGGAGGGAACCAAAGTAAAATGTTACCAGACTGAGTGGTTTTTTTTTTTTTAATCTGTAAGGAGTGCCCTCTGGGTGGCAACTCAGCTGTTTGCACTTTCTCATAGGGAGCACTTCTTTCTAGACTGGGTGGGGATGCTCCAGTGAGCTTCTTAGGGCACTAATGAGAGTTCTGTACTCTGTCTGGCCTCTGCCACTCACCCTTTGCTCTTGGTTCTACATCATCCCTTGAAGTATTGATATCCTGGTGGAAATTCCCTCAGGAAGAGGCCTTTCCACAAGCCAGAAGCTTGCCTTCAACAATATCCATTGATCCATAGCAAAACTGCATCTTGCTACACTGAACTCTGCAAGTGGAGCTCAGCTCACAGACTTTCTGCTTGTTGTTTTTGCCTTCTGTTTCTCTTGGTTAATGCAGAAACTGACTGTGCATTTATAGAACACTCTTAACTTGTCAAGACCCTATGGCAAGTTCTCTAAGAACCTCACTACCTTCTGCTTCAAGGCTCCAGAGGAAAATACATGTGACCCACTATTCAGCCCTGGTCCTTCTGTGGATGAAGGGGCATGCTAGTGTTTTCTCCAATATGACCACAAGCTCTACCACTGCTTCTTCCTCAAGCATCTGGGTACTGGGGCAAGTCTCTCTTCTTTTACCTCGCTTTTATTATTCAAAAATCTCCCTCCTAATTTAGATTTGCTATACCAAAAATTTAGTTTTGGAAGTTATTTTAAGGTGTTTATTTGCCTCTAGTAATCCTTAAATATAACTACAGTTTTTGAAAGTGGGTCACTGATAGTCTATGAAGTTTTTCTTAAAGTGCTTGCTACTTCTTCAAAGTCTTTTGATATTCACTCAATTTTGGAAAAAGAAAACAAACACGGTTTCTCTACCCCTTAGAGAGGAGAAAAGGTACTGCCAGATTCCTATATGGAAAGCAGACTTCACATCTCATGGAAATCTGGATATTCACATAAGAAATATAGAACAAATACCACAAATGACAGTCATTTATTGTAAGACTAAAGAGTAGTAAATTAGTTGAATTTAGAATAAAGTATTTTCTGTAAATTAATGGGAAAGCCTAAGTAATACATATAGAACATACCAAAGAGAAATATTGGGATAGAGAAAAATGTAATTTGAATTTCACATTACATATATTAAAAAATCAAGTAAATAATGTCAATATTCTACCACTGTAAATGTTTGTGAACAAAGCTAATCTGAAAATAATTTCAAGTGGGAAATCAGATAAAGTCTCAGATTTTACTTAATGATTAAAATGACAAGAAAATAAGCAATATTTCCTCTGTCTCTTCACTTAGATGAGCAGAAAAGTTACTAGATTTGAGCAATTCAAGAAAAACTCAGATGTTAGCATGCATGACAACTACTTTGACAGTTAAAAGAAACACTGCCTTCTCAACAAAAGACCTTTATATATGATATATTTACTGATTTACAGACAAAGTTAATGTGTGCTTATCTTTACTTTGACTTGATGGATCTTGAAATATAATGTTGTACTTTTCCTCAATTATGACAAGGAACAACTAAATTTCTGGAGCAAAATTAGTTGTTGACTTTAAAGCTTCCAAAGCTCTCCTGTCATGAGTTCAAGTGTCTCTTTAATTCTTTTTGTTCATTCTTCTAACATTCTGTCTTTGAACATTCTAAGGAAAACTGTTTTCATCCACTTTTATCTATATTTTAGTAAATACAAGATTTGAGATCACAGAGAAAAGAATCCCCATTGTATGTGTGTATGAGTATATGAATGTGTGTGTGTATATATCATGTTGTATATATTCATCATCATCTTTTACCTGTGTTCTTTATTGTGTGGTATTTCCCAATAGGTTTACAAAAACTGGCTATTCTAAAACATTCACTCCTTGATTTGAAACATGGTTGTCCTGCCTTACTTTTATGATTAAAAGATGCAGAGACTGAGTGAAGACCAGTACTTCCAGTGAAGACAGGAGGCCCAGATCAGTCGAGACATTCAGTACCAAATTTCTATAATCACTACCTGGAAGCACACATGGAATTCCCAGACTGCTCTCCAGAAAGCCAGATCTGGTGACAACTGGTGACATGGGCTGTACCAGGAAGAAATAGATTTTTCTCAACACAAGACAGATAACATTGTGGTGAGCGATAATTAATATATGACTTCTCTTCAGCTGATATAACTATATTTTTCCAATAAAAATACTTTTCAATCTCATTTTAGGAAACTTTCAAAATGTGAGACAGAAATCAATAAAGGATATGTTTTATCCCACTATCTAGAAAATTCAGAAGTATATTGGATGATTAATTTTAGGCTCCTCCTTCTTGCATACATAGCTGTCAAAATACATAAACATGTGATCATACATTGCATACAGCTTTAGGTATGGTATTTAGATTTAAATGTTTCCATTGTTACAAAATGCTTCATTTTTAGTGATGCATGACATTTCCAAAGATACAGCATCATGTAGTCCTTTCTCAACAAATATATATGGATTAACTGCTCTGTGCTGGAATATGTGTTACAGACTAGGAATGTAGAAATTTGCAAACAGACACATTGTCTGCAAATATGGATCTTATCCTCTCCTCACTAATCACTGAGGAGTGATATACCATTAATAATTGTATTGGTCACTTTTCTGTCATTGCTGGGACAAAATACCTGACACCAAAGCGAAAGAGGGAAAGGTTTATTTAGCTCAGAGTTTGTGGAGATTTCAGTCCATAACCCACTGGCTCCAAAGCAGAGTGGCTTGTAACAGAGGTAGCATTTCAAAGGGGTGGAGGACAGCAAAAGTACTGAGTTAAAAAGGGGAACACCAGGCCTCTTTCCCTCTTATATTGTATGCCCTGGGGTGGGTGTCATACTCACACCTTCTCATGTCCTCCTCTTGCACAGGCTCAGATATTTACAAAGCGAGGACTCCAGCCCCCTTTCGAGTCACTTAAACTTTTAAACTTCTAAAGGGGACATGATGAACAACATCCTAGAAGGGTAAGGGCATGCCCTCTACATACTAGGATGTAAAACTGCTGACTTAGTTAAGCTTTTAGACTTGTCAAGTTGACACAATGTATCAGCCATAATAGCAATTCAAAAACTTATATGTACACTTATAGCTATTATGTGTCAAATAGTAAATTTCCTTTGGAATATTAAAGAGTAAAATGGAGGTGTTGACCTGATTATGAAAGTGTCAGGGGGATAAAGAAGAGATTAGTCAGCTGAGATCCTGGCTCTTTAAGGAGGCCATGTAGGCACAAGTGTCAAGAAGACTGAGGGTGTTTACAGTTCAGGAAACCATTCAGACTGGGAGGCCAGACAAGACTGGGTGGGAACCTGTGTGGAGACAGCATAATCTATTAGAAGCCAGTATCAGGCCTTCATAAGAGACTTGTGTCCAGAGTGTCTTGTCTTAATAACTTTGTCTTGCAGCTAACTGAAATGTTGAGGGCAGCTTATCTAGAGCTGGGGATTTGTCAGACCCAGAGCTGATAAAAGTACAGGAGCTGCAGAATTTGGAGTAAGGGTAAAATCACATCAAAATATGAGCCACAAAATCTAATTGAAATAGGGAAAGAACTGAAAACACAGAACTAATTTCTCAGTAGATATCTCAGCTGCTCCTAGAGTTTTTTTTTTTAAATCTCATATTGTAATGAATTTTCTTCTCCATAAATCTTAGGATACATTGCTTTAAATGGAATTAAAGAATGACATGATAAAATGTTGTAAGGGTCCCTTATATGTTGCCAATGCATCCTCACAAAATTTATATGAGGGCTGGGGAGGTAGCTCAGTAGAGTAAGCAATTGCCTGGCAAGTGAAAGGGCTGAGTTCAATCCCTGGTTCCAGAAAAAAAGTGTTATGATTTTTCACCCTAAGCTTGTTAGGGTATGCACAGCTCACCACAGGTACTTCAGTATTTACTTTTTTCTCTAAAGTCTTGGCATTTTGATAAATTTGTTTAAGTGTTTCATATTGAATTTTAATTTATGTTCTTCAAGCAGAATATAGAAATTACATAGTCAAGGCTACTGATTTTTTTATTCATGTTCTTAGAACATTTCCTTCCACATAGAAATAGATTTTAGAAACTGCCTTTTCTTTTTTGTAGAACTCACAGATATTCTCATACATTCTATTTCAATCCATCTGGAATTTATTTCGATGGTGGAGTGCTGTTAGGACTTGAAATTTTTTTCCTGGCCTTTTTCTGAAGGCCTTTTTCTCAACACCCTTTGAGTTTTCTGTTTAGCACCACTTTTTACTCTTCACTGTAAAACTTTCTATACTACCCTTGGCCTCTGCAAATAACACAATCGCCACAATATGTGCATACTCTCATAATACTTTGACATCACCTGCTTACAGCTCATCAGTTAAGAGTGGGACAGTTAGAATTCATTCCTGGAATTTTTTCCCACTAAAACTGAAACACTAAGTAGTCTCCATGGGATAGCAGAAATCTTACAATGAAGACAATGAGGCTGTTAATACACATGAAGAAATAAGACTGGTGAACAAGTACAGGTTTAACAAAAGAGGATGGAGAAATGAAAGTGCTGGCACTGTGTTCTTCTCCCAATTATCTGAATCTACCTGCCACTCCAGCCATCCTAGAATCTTTGACACAGTATTTTCTTTCTTGCTTAAAAATGTTTTTCTATACTGACTCAAGTGGACTTCTGTTTTCAGAAGCATTTAATCTACTTGAAATTGCTTCTCAAGCAATATATATATATATATATATATATATATATATATACTGCATTGGCTGACATACCATATTTAATATTTTTCCTAAGTTCTTTTGACTTTCTACATCAGAGTTTTGGCCCATTTTCTAAATTGATACTCTTTCTAAAATGTGGTTTAGATGCCTTTTGGCTTTACATGTGAATTTCTATTTTTGTAGTCTGTAAAGGGCTCTTTTGGTTTACTGATTCAAGTTTAAATTACAACACTTAAAGCTGAGCACTGAAGGAGGCAAGAGACAGAATAGGACAAAATGGCCATTGTAGTTTCATTCGCCATATCACAATACTTTTTCATCTGATCTTCAGTGTCCCTTGCCCTAAGACTACATCACACCCTCTAAGCCCCTGGGGTTAGATAATCACATGAATATTTGTTTCTCAGACCACAAACCTTTGTTTGATGACTCACCTTCCATCATATCTAACCTAGTGCATGCTCACTAATTATTTATTAAGTAAATGTATTAATGATAAAGCTTATATAAAATAGATTATATGACTACAAGTCCTGAAATAGTGTTATATCAAACCTGAAGCCTTCAGTGCTTTGCATCAGAAAATAAGGAATGTGTTTTCCTCACTGATATTATTGGATTGTATAGGAGATAATTAAACAATCCAATGTACCCTTTGCCCTTTACATGGAGATAGGTAAAGGTGAATTGCTTGTGAAACATTAATTTCACATTTTCTTGGACTCAGGAAGTGTGGTCTGGGTGCAAACAGGCCAATGGGCTTTGGAACAAAGAGCAAAATTGTTGAAGATGCTGTTCTTTTTCTGATGTGTGGTTTTTGGTTCCATTGGGAAGAATCAGTGGGTATAAATGCACGGGTTTGATTCTGCAGTTTTCCCCAATGCTGTTAGCTTACATGCCTGTTGTTAGGCCAATCCCATGCTGCTTTGGTTACTATGGCCTTATAGCATATCTTATAATCATATATTGTGATGGTTCCGGCTTTGCTCTTTGTAACCAACATTTCCTTAGCTATTTGGGGTCTTTCATGCCTAAGAATTTTAGAGTTGCTTCATCTAGATCTCTAAAGAATGTCCTTGTATTTCATGTGTTTGTGGATCCTTTTGGGAAGTAGAGATATTTTAATATTCTATTTTTAGGTGGGAAATAATTTTAATCAAAGGATTGTACATTTTCTCCTCCCATATCTTACTTTAAATTAGGAAATGGCATTGCAATCCATTTCACTACAAGTAAAATATTACAAAATAGTTTTGTTCTAAGATTTATACTGTATCTTTGACTTACAATTTATTTAAAAGACATTGTATG
>NDGN010151459.1:0-10586 GCA_002564285.1 Tympanoctomys barrerae
ATGCCACTTGAAGATATACTCATAAGTGAAATAAACCAGACACATGTGTAAACATCATATAGTCTCCCTAGTATAAGAACTCAAAAGAAGAAACGATTTTTTACTTTTTAAGAAAGTCTTTAAGGAGTTTCTGTTTGTTCCTGGGGTAGGCAACTTCCAAGTAAGCAAAAGACCACTGGAATATCTGCTCGTCAAACAAGGCTGAGGCTGATGACCCTCCTGTAGAGAGGACACTGCCTCGAATGCTGTAGTGTTCTCTGGAAAGGCAAGGAACAGGAGGACATTTACTGGCCTTATATCTGAGTTCAAGTGGCTTAAGTCAAATAGATTAGTACATAGTTTATCATGTCATAGGACTAGAGACCACAGTGAAGCAAGAGACATGATTCATGTCATGGTAAATGAACTGCAGTTTGATAAACATGCTGTTTGTGCAGAGGAGCACCCTTTCATCCTGATGGGAGATATGAGTCAGTGTTTGGCTGAGCTGGCTGGAAAGAATTTTTGATATATAACCTTACGTTTTAGAGTGAAGCCATCAAATCCTGTTCCCCCAAGTGGCTTCCAGTTTCAGTCCTCATAGATTACATGGATGCCAGTGATTGTGGTCCTCAAGATAAAGCTCCAGTTATGCAAGAGCCTGCTGTGACCCTGCATCCTTCCAGCTCCCATAAAGTTTCAGATCTGCGTGGTGCAGCCTTCTTCATGTTCATGTCCAGAGAATGCCAACTCCTTTAGCTGCCTCCTCGCCTTTCCTCCCGCGTGCTGAAGCCAGTGTACCTTCCTCTGATAATGCTATATTTTTCCTTCACCTAACAAAATATATGTAATTACCATTGAGATTTCAGGTCCATTCTCAGTTCCTTAGGGATGGTTTCTCTGCCTGTCCTCTATACACACAAAAGGCATCACATCAATATACGATATCTCTAATTTTGCTAAAATATATATATTTTTAAATATATATGTCATATATAGGACTGACTATATAGATTGCTTAATAAATAATTGTGAAAGTAACAAGAATTGGCAAGTCCATACATTAATTTACCTTTGAGAAGACTATTATTTGGGGCATTTAGATATATTGAATATAAAACAACCTACCCATTGTCCTAGAGAAAACTCTAAGTTATGTTTAAGCTTAAGACATGCTCCAAACTGAGACATGAAGTGTTCAGATTGGTAAATATTTCCCTCAAGAAGGTAAATATTTCCCTAAAAATGTATTTTAATCTATTTTAAAAAATTTTTTTTCCTCAAAATAATCATGCTGTTGATTTCTAAATATTTCTTCACAATCACTTCTCAGCCTTGGGCTAAGGTCAGATGTAGTATCTGTTCTTATTAGTTTAATATCTATGTCTTCATAAGATAGTGTATGATTAAAGTTTATAATCCCTAGATGAGTCCCTCAGGATTTACCTAGCATTGTCTGGGACATATGTGAAATGTTCCAAATTTTGTATTTATGTTAACTGACAATAGTGTGACACAAAAATGGCACAAATTGTGGTCCATGTAGAAAATCAGTTGTAAAAAAAAAATTAATGTAGTGTCTGAAGACCTCAAGGTCTCTGTAGGTAGCTTATGCTCTGCCAGAGAGGAAAGGATGAGGAAGTTATTAAATTTATCATGGAAACTGCTTTTCTTTCTGTGGGCAGAGTTCTTTTATGACAGTGGGTTGGACACGGAAAGCAATGTGACTTGGATTCCTGAGAGAATATCCTTATTGCCCCATAGTCCTGATCTTGGGGAACACTTAAGAATCCATGCCAGGTCTAAAATGATGGTTTCTATTTTCTATCAAAGTCACCAGGGTAGTGGAATGTTTTTAGTTGAATGATTAGGTCAACTATTCAAGGACCTAAACGCCATGTTGTCCTATAGCCTCTCAGATTTGGGTGTAGGAGAACATTTCCACATTTTAGGACTAGTAGCCCCATTTCACTGTTCTTGGATACTGACTGTAGCCTGTGAATAAATTTTGGTGTCCCTCACATCCTTGATACACAGTGCACCATACGTAGGCTGTAGGGGAGTTTCATATTTGTGATACAGCGACTGTGTGATTTGATAGGTAAAAGCCACACACATCTTCCTAAACTCTTGCATGCTCACGATGTCCACAGGTAGTTGTAGACACATAATGAAATCCTAATAGGGATTTCTACATCATTTCAAATGGGTTAAGAGCAGATCCTAGAGATCACACATAACTGATCATGCGGCACCTGAGCCTACTCTGCTCTTGTGGTGATGGGCTGATCTGGACTCACACACATGTGGCTAATCCTGTGTATTTATGCTGTAGCACAGCATCTCACACCTATATGGTTTGTGTTCTCAGATAATGTAAATGTGGTCTTAATATATATAGGTTTAAGGTAAACACTGTACTTTCAGCCTATGGTATGCATGTTTATAGTTGTAGGACTGAATTACAGGTTGAACACCTAGTATTTGTATGGCCGGGACCGTCTTGATGGAAATGTAGGATGGATTTTGCCAGCAGGTCTGGTTTCTCTGAAGCCAAAAAGGACAAAGAGATTTAAACTAGGGGATTATATTGATTCAGCAGCACAGCCATGCTTTATGCCTTGGGAAAATCATAATAAATTGATTTCTGTAAAGGCCAAACCCAAGCAATCAAATCCAGTTACCAAAAATGAGAAGTGAGGCATAGCCTGATAGTTATACCTGACTTCAAAATAAGATCTATTTGTTACCAAGGTCACTGATTTAAACAGTAGCTCATGTTTGGTTCACTTTTAAACTCAGCCATTTAACATAGGTGATGTGAGTGAATTGAACAATGCTATAAGAGACAAGTTCAGGTTACAGCCTTATGAGTAAAGGTATTTGTAAAATCGATGCAAATCTTTGATTCTTGGTAAATTGGGAAAAAATCCCTTACTAGGGAAATTTGGAGGGAACCTGATTCAGTAGCTAAGTGGGTGAATAAATTTGGAGGATCAAGTAACTTATATTATTTGAGTAAGGAATACAATTCAGAAAAGTGAAACAAAGACAAACCTCCCAATTTGCCATTGCATATGAAAACTGAAGAAAAACTGGGTCACCAGCCACTGTGCCAACTACTGTCTTCTATGAAGTGCCTGATAATTAGAAACCAATGACTGACATTTATGCTGCCGCTGCTGCCGATCTCAAATTCCATCCTAGCCCAGTGTTTTGTGATACTGCCTGCTATAATAACTGAATGTCTTAAAGTCTTTGCCTGACGTTAAAATATGGATTATTTTGGTTCTTATTTTCAAAATAATTAGAAGAAAAGAGATCCAATAAATGTTCATCAACTAGTTTGCTGAATTTAGAACAGTAGATAACTTTAGGCCCTACTGAGGACTTGATTATTGTTGATGGCTTTCATTAATGTGACAAATAATTGCTCCTGAAACCTTTTATTTTTTCCATCAAGATAGCCATTAAATCCTGAAAATGAGGGCAAACATACTCAAAAACAGTTAATCTGAATCACAAGATTGAAGTATATTTCAGATTCTTCTAGCTTCTTCCCTGGTAGAAAGTTGATCTGAATAAGCTACAGCAAAGAAGTGAGTTTGAACACCTTTGGACTCCTCAGGAACTTTAGGACCAGACCTGTGGACAAAAAATATACACAACATGCTGGGAAGAAAATATTAATTTGACTTTACACAGCCAAGAAGAAGAAGAAGAAGCAGGAGGAAGAGGAGATTAGAAAGGTAGAACTTCAAAATAGACACAAGTTAATTATTTTAAACAATACACTCAATTATTATATGCTTATCAAACATTATTTAACTAATGACAACTCTGAAAAAGAAGCATTATTTTTTATAAATTCATTCACTTATCTGTGCTGCATGTCCCCATGATATATCTACAATCCAACCCTACCCTGTTAATAGCAAATATCAAAAATGATAGTTTGATATTTAGATAACAAATCATTAAATATAAAATATTTTTATTTTTAGGTGAATAAGACATAAAACTGGCTTGAGTAGACTGAAGACACAAGGATTAGGTTATGATAGAAAACAAAGGCAGTTGGCTTCCATCCAAGATGAAGTAACAAGAACCAGACTTATTATCATGTGGGAAACAAGAAAAATAACCGGGGTGCAGGAGGACATGACACACAACTTCTCAGGACTTTAAATGTCAGACAGTGAAGGATATTGACCCCTGTCAGAGAACCAGGAAACCTGTGATGTCAACTACTGTTCCAGAAAACTGAAAGATTTTTAGAGTGGCACAGAGATGGGAAGTCAGGTGAAGTTTGGCAGACTTCCTGGTTTATGGAGTTAGACTTGGGAATCCACAGAGACAAGGTTGCCAGATGGCTAAAGAAGAAGGAAGAGCTATACAGACATGATTTTGGAGATTGACAGAAGGTTTCTCTGGAGTCTTCAACATACCATATAACTGCAAGGTATATGGTTACCATATAACTGCAAGGAAACAACCTCACTCATGGCAGCCAGAAAGCAGAGAGAAGGGAGGAGCCCAGAGAAAGCTACATGTTCTGGATCACTGCACTCAGTGAAGTTATCAGCCTCTTCCCACAAGAGCCCTCCTAATAGCAAACCAGCTATATTGCCCCCATGCTTCCATTACCTTGGGAAAGTCTTGCCTTTGATCAATGAGGCCTTTCTGAGAAATTCTCCATCTGAATCACAACACTTTGTTATGGAGCATCTGCTATATATCTCCAGAATGAAGTTACTGTTTTTCACTTTGCATACATTATTCCTTATAAGTGAGTTACTGTATCAAGTAATATACCAGGGAAGAACAATTATGCTCCATGTTCTGGAAGTGGGAGTGTCTCAGGTACTTTTCTCTCCTGGCTGAGACAAAACACAAAACACCCAAAGTTAAAGAGGGAAATGATCACTTAGCTCATGGTTTGTAGAGGTTTCAGTCCATAATGGGTTGGCTCCAAGACAAGGTGGCATATGACAATGGGGCAAAAATTCATGGTAGTGTAAGACAGCATAGCAAAAAGTGAGGACAGGGTAAGCATCTTTTCATCTTTTATATTGTATGCAGGCTACCTGCTCTAGGTGAGATGGCACTCATTTTCTTCTTTTTTTGAGGGGGCGAGGGGGGTTCCTTCTTTTTTGGGGGGAGGGAAGGGGGGCAGAACCAGGGATTGAACTCAGACCCTTGTGCTTGCCAGGGAAGAGCTTGTTCTACTGAGCCATCTCCCCGGCCCTGGCACTCACTTCCTTAATGTTGGCATTGGACTATGAATCTGTCACAAACTGTAGATTCAGCCACCTCTGAAAAACCCAACCTCCATATATGTTGGTATTCAGGCTTTAGAAGGACATCTGGACACCAACCATCACAGGAGGTATTCAAAGAACCTGTAGGTATGATAAAACCAATAGTAATTAATAAATATTTGGTGGGAATTATTTAAAGCTATGCAGATATCCTCCTTGTCTTTAAAGCTTTGCATACTAAATTTTGCCAGCACCAAAGGCTGGTGCCAGCTGCAACTGTGACTAGGATTCTAGTACTGATATTATATTTCTGTCATGTCTTCTACATTTATCAATCAGAATTTTTTGTAGGGGAAACTGACCTCTTCTCACCCACTTATTGATTTTCTTGTACCAGTGTGGACTCTATTCTTTTTAAACAATCTAATGTCATTGTTATTTATTTTGTGCTTCAAATTCTCCCCACTTTGACCAGTGGAAGGTTCTACAAGTTAGAATCCATATCCTTTTGACATGTCTTGTCTTTAAACAAACATCTTAAATACTTCCTTACTTTTGATTACTACACAGTACCCCATTGTTTCAACTCTAAAATCATCCATTTCTCCAAGGAGCTCTGATTTCTTTTATTGAAGAACAATGGAAACCAATATCTGGAGACTAAACATGCTCATTATGTGAGTGTCCAGAATCTTGAATCTATCCATCCCAGAAGACATAGGTAGAAGACACATGTATGCAACCTAGCCCAAGTTCTGTATACTTATACATGGAGACAAACAGACATACCTATATAATTTATATGTACGTATAATATACATGAGTATAATTGTAAGACATATAAGTCTGTGTTTGTATGCAAACATAAATTCCTACTGATGCCCTGATTTGGCCATCTCCCATTTGTTCTAGCATTCCCTCCCTTGCTTATTTGTAACTTCTTTCTATGACAGTGAGAAATCTGGCTCCCTTTATCTACAACATATGTACTTACTTGTTTAAACATGCTATACTCCTATATTGTTTCAGAATTGTTAACCTGTGCCCATATGAGAAACATATTTACCAGCCATAGTATTATTGCCAATCAGTCAGGGGTTGCTGCACTTCATTCAGAAGGAAATCGTGCACCAGAAGAATGCAGCTTTTCAGGTTTTTCTCACATCACAAAATGACACCAGATTATGTGGGATGCAAACAATTGGCACAGCCAGCTGTGCTCACTGCTGCTATGGTTTGACTTTGCTGGGTCATCTTCATTGCTGTTGGCTTCTGGAGCTCCTCAGTGCTATTGGCCCTGGTGCTTAATGTTCTCTCTTTTTAAACCATCCACTCTGTCTTCACTATTCATGATAAGTATCTCAAGTAGACTTACCAGACATTCAGGGCCCACATTATCAAAGAAATAAATCATAAGCAGGATCTTGTGACAAGTAAAGTGAGTCCTTATTCTAACAAGAGAGTCAGCACATTGGAAGGAACCCAGTAAAGTGTGTGGAGTACCGTTTATATAATGTTTATAGGCATGTGATTGATCCATGCACAGGCTTATGATTGGTGCAGGGCTCCAGGATCACCTCAGGTGTCATGGCAGAAATCTAGTGAGGGGGCAGGACTTAAAGAGGGAGCCTTCTGGAAGGCAAATTGTGGATATTAGGGATGTCAAAAGTTATCCCAGAACTCCTTCCTTCCTGATCTTTGCCATGCCAAGCTATCCATCCCCATCTTCGAGAAGGCAACAGTAGTGTCTGGAGTGATGGGAGCAGGAAAGGGGCTCTGCACTAACAGTGGAGCTGCAGTTACCTGCAGTGGAGTGAAGTGGAGTGGAGTGGAGTGGAATGGAGTGGAGTGGAGTGGAGTGGAGTGGAGTGGAGTGGAGTGGAGTGGAGTGGAGCGGAGTGGAGTGGCTTCTGGACAGCCAAGCAGGACAAAGCAAGCCATCCCAGTCTACTGGGTGGTGATAGGGAGCCTCACTTGGTCCCTCACCTTCAGTTGGCACTGGAAAATAGAAATATCAGATATTTCTCATCTGGCTTAGTATGGTATTTGTGATAGGTCCTTTTATTCTTTACAGTATGAAGTAAAAATCACAAGGTGCCCAACCTTATTTGAGTGAGCCTCTTTTTTCATTACCTCCTTGATGAAGTGATGACATATTTGTAATATTGGTTGGTTTGCTTGTCATCCTCTACAGCCTATCCTGTTATTTGAGGATTCTCTACTTGTCCAAACCTTAAAAGCTCTCCTAAGCCTTCTGTAGGCCTCAGTCTTGGGCATCTGTCCAAATTCAGCAGGAGGCCTCTCAACTTGATTTAGAAAGAATCTTCTGTTCATTAGGTCCAATCATCCATGGTTACCTGAGCAAATTCTTCCTCCTGTATTTTTGATGTCTAAATTCTTGGTGTATCTGTAGTTCAAATTCTTTTGGGTCAAGTTTATTATGAATTCTCATATCTTGGTATCTGTTCTTGATTATCTTGCATCCACAGATCCCTTGAGTCAGCCTGTTGGCTATAAAACTGCCTTTGTACTTAGAGTTGAGATTGATGTCTTTCAATATAGGCATCTCCACCATTTTAACAGGAGTCCAAATTATTTTTTCTTTAAGTTTACCTTGATATCTTTGTTGCTTTTCAAAAACTTGTATGTAAAAATAATCATCCAGTATGGTTTATCTGTTAGAGCTTTGAAAAATGTATATCTACAGGGACAGTAGAGAAGATCTCTACCATCCTAAACATTCTCTTGTGCAGCCTCTTGATAGTCAACTCGTCTTTCTAGCTTTAATCTCTGCTAGTGCTAGCCAATCATCTGTTTTGCATTTTCACATTATTTCTTGTTCCATAATATCATATAAGTAGAATCGCATAAAAGTAACATTTGGGCTCTAGTTTCTTTCACTTCACAAAATGTCCTTAAATTCACCCATGTTGTTACGTTAATTGAAAATGTATTCATTCTTATTGCTGAATAGTGTTTGTTGTATGCATAAATCACAATTTGTTCATTTATCTGAGAAAAGATATTGGACTTTTTCTACTTTTGTGCAATTATGGATAAAGCTTTTACAAGTATTTCTGTGCAGGCTTCCATATGAGTGTAAGTTTTCATTTCATTTTATTAAATGCTTAGAAGAGATTGATAGGCCATAGGGTAAGTAAATCATATAAGAAACTGTGAAACTACCTTCCAAAGTGGCTGTACCACTTTGTATTACAACAAACAATAGATTCCATTTTCTGTTGCCTTGTATAGTCCACTAGCACTTAGATAATTTTTCATTAGCCATTCTGATGCCTGCACCTCCTTGGAGATTTAAATAATTTCTTTTAACTGTGTTGAACTACACACAACATAATATTTCCCATCTTACCTATCATTAAATATATAGGTCAGCCGCTATTACATAGTTGATATTATATACCCATCATCACCATCTATCTCAGATATCTTCACCTAGGAAAACTGAAACTCTCTACTCCCTGTGTCTCCTCTCTCAGTCACTGGCAACCATCATTCATTCTGTCTCTAAGATATTAACAGTCCTATGTAACTCATAGTGGCATAATTATATAATATGTATGTTTTATGACCATACCGTGGCAAAACTAAGCCTGGGAAAGGAACAACACCTGATGAAGTCAGGAAGAAGAAAGTAGTTGTTTTTACACTGGTGGTCCTGGCCAGGATCAGTCCCTACAACAAAACCAGGCACACAGTATACTTCTACATGACGCACAAACAAAAGGTACAGAGGTAGGACAGAACAGCCGGCAGTGTTCTTTCTGATCACCTAGCTGGGTGAAATCATTGGCTACAAAGCAAGATTAATGATAATCAGTTACAAGACTAAATTAATGGGCGTGAAACTTGGTACAATCAGACAACCTGCCTATTTAGTTATGCTGTTGTGGTTACAGGGGTCAGAGAAGTAAGTAAGAAGCTGTAAGGCAGTTATAGAGCTAGGCAGTTCTAAATGATGTAGTTTTTCTAAAAATGAACAATTTTCCTGGTACAGTTTTTACCCTCTCACTAGTGTATCTCACTTAATATAATGTTCTTTGTGGAGGACCACTTGGGTTACTCTCCTTGAAAGAAAAGCAATTGTCTCCATTTTGGCTGTGCCTGACTCTATTTTCATGTATTGATACATACAGTGCTAGCTAGTACTTTTCCTTATCCATTCCATTGGCTTTAAGCAATGCATAGTGGCCTAGCTGAGGTACTGTTAGTAGTCTTTGAAGCCAGAATACATGTTTCCCTGTTAACCCCAACCTGGGGCACATTAATATAAGTTGGGTCAAGACTGGACAAAGAGCCAATGCTCCATGCTTTCAGCTAGGATTGAGTCTCGAGATACAGGCTGTGGCTTCCTGGGGCCTGAAAGATTATACATCAGAGCTGAAGCACTGGACCCCAAAACATTAGATACTATCTCAATTGTAGAATGGAGATTACTGGCTGCATGTCCTTCTCTCTGCATATTTCAGACGTAAATACAGGCTTCCTACCTAGCCCAGCTCACAGTACTCACCTACTTCCTGCCATTCTCAGTCATTCATCATCAAGCCACTCTGCCTTCATGACTGAACAAAATCCAGGTATTGCCCTGTTTCGAAGCCTTGGTTCTGGATAGCCTTCACCATAGCTGGATTTAGGACCCATTGTTTCCCCACAATTATAATATACTTTAATGTCTGTATTCTCTACATATAAGACTTAAGAGGGGCAAGACAGTAGATATAAGGACTAGGAAGCAAAATTAGTTACTTTGATGGTATAGATATATTTATAAGGCTTTTTTTCCCAAGTAAGCAGCAAAGTTCTGCATGAAATATGACAATACACATGTATTAAATGTAAGAATTATACTACAGGTTTATGTATGTTTGGAAGTTTTAATAATTCCTAATAAAGTAACTTAGGACAAGACAAAATAAAAAAGCATGAGTGAAAACTGATGACATTGACAAAACATAGAAAAACAAAAATATTGTGGAAATTAAAACTATAAACATTACTTAGAAATACCATTATCCACAGAAGACCTGCACTGAAATACAATCAATGGAGCAACATAGTGAAGAAGTGGTTTCTGTTACAGAGACAAATGCACTATCCCCTCGTAAGTCAATCACACAGGAAAGTTCCTCAGTGCTATCCCTACATATGAAAGACACTGGGAAATTGGCTCAGCAATTAGAAAGCCTACAGGCAATGTTTTGCCAATCCCAAACCATAGAAGTGAATGCATCCTGTTGGGAACAAATAGCCAGTTATTTTTAGGATGTCAGCTACAGGTACAATCAGAGATTCATACAGGACAAAGCTTTTTTTTTTTTTTTT
>NDGN010151837.1:0-12828 GCA_002564285.1 Tympanoctomys barrerae
TGTATTTTAGGGAAGGGTCTACAGGGTGTTCAGGGTCTCACTACTAGATTGGATTCATAGTGACCCACCTGTTTACAGCCTCCTGAGAGCTGGAATTATAGGCGTGTGCCACCATCCCTAGTCTCAATTGCTGTTTCATTGCATCCTGGGGGCACGGCTGGCATAGCAGGCCCAAGTTTCGAAACCCAGGCTCCAGCGCCTGCTTGTAAGCGCTTTAATCTGCTGAGCTATTTGGCCCTCCCCCCTTGTCCAGTTTTTTAAAGAAAAGTTTGTTGAACTGTGATCTACAACAGGAAGGGGTCTTTTTTTGTGATTTTTCTAAGCTCACAAAATATTCCAAGTGGAAATGCTTTTTTATAATTCTCCATTTTTAGTGCGTGTTTTCTTTTTGCTTACCATTATATGCCTTATTTCAAGTATTATACAAAAGATCTAAGCCATTGTGGATCCCAGGGGAGAAGTAGACACTGAGTAAAACTTCTACACCATAAAGATAAAGGTGAGCGATAATATTGTCAAGCATGCGAAAACCAGAAGCTCCAGGGACTACTGGGAAATAATAATAATGTAAGTGAAGAATATACATCACATCCCCTTGCTATCTTAGGTGCAAATGATCACTTTTGAAAGTCTATGATACAGGAGCGTCGTGGTTTTGTGGGCTTCGAATTGTGGGGTGTTAGCTTTCTTTCTTTTGCCCTGGAGTGCAATTAGCCCCACTTCATAGGAAAAAAATATCCCTGTTCGTTTATACTACCGCCTCCCAGGTTCTGAGGAAGCTCAAGGTCACCTGAAGATTAGGGATGTTAAGCTTTCCACATACCTACAATGAAACGACAGGTAAGGACCCCACACCTCAGGAGGTAGCATGGGTTTTGAAAGTGACGTGTGCCTCTCAGGTCTGCTTAGATTTCTTTTCAGGAGCATACTGGGGGACTTAATTCCAGTCTATTTTATAGGCACTTGCACAGCCAGAGATTGCTTTATTTCATTGCATAAATAACAAAGCTCTTCTGTACATTCCTTTATTTTCTCCTCTGAGCTACAAGAATCGTGGCAGATCTGAGATTTGTGCACATATACTTGATGGAAATGTATACCAAAGGAGGGGGAATAAGGAGGACTATCTTTTATAGACCTCTCTCATTAAAACTCACCTTCAAAAACCACTCTTGCTCCTTCCTTGTAATCAAATGACACCTTGTAACCACCTAACCATTTTCAATATTCCCCAGGCTCCCCTGAACTACGCTGGAGCTCAGACATTGTCTAGCTAGTCAGGGAAAGGAGTCTACGGTCATATTTAAAAGCAGATACTGGGACAGGTTTTACAGGCAGTGGGCTAGGACAATTCAGAAACAATTGCTTATGTGATTGTTGGAGGATTTGTCCCTGTCAAACAGTTAATATTGCTTTAATACATGAAGTAGGCTGTATAAGACGGCAATAATGAAAAATGTCAGGAAAGACAATATCAATTGTTATTCAACATCCACATCAAAGATTACTTTTTTGTCAGTAGCTTTCAGAAAATGTATTTTCCATCAGATCTGATTGCGTTCCTCTTTGAAGTGCTCCATCCTCCCGGTAGATTTAATGTGACATCTAGGCACTTTTTAGTCCCTGGGCCTCTGAGGCGATTCAGAGAGGCACAACAAGCCATCACAGGTTTATCCTCAAAGGCCGACACTGTCTGTCTGATTTATTGTAACTTTAAGAATCATCTCCAGCAAAGCATGAGCCTCGCTACCCAGCCCGAGCGTCAGACTTTTATCAATTCATTTGTATGCAGCTGGTACCGCTTGGAACCGAGAGCCCTATAGCCACTCATGGAAAATGCATTACCTGCGACTAATCCTTTTTATCTTTAAAGTCTGTATTTTTTATGTATAAGTCATTTTGGGTTATCATAAAATATACATAATTCTTCCTCCCCCCGAAAAGGAAAAAAAAAGACAAAATGGAAAGAGAATATATAATAAGTTATGAGCCTGTGGTGCCTTTATCAGCAAGGATTCTAAATAAACATCTCTCTTTATGTAAACACTGAGGGATATAAAGCTGTGATTACTTTCAGTGGGAAATGGGAATGCTCCCCCCCGCCCCCTCCCCTTCTTTTTCCTTTTTAGGTTTCAAAGTGAAATAGTGAGATTAATCATTGAAAATACACTGGTACATGCTTCTGTTTTCCGGTGTGTTCCTCTGGTTGGGTGGGTGGTGGTGCGCCGGTGGGCTGGGGCCGTCTGTTCCATTCCATAGATTTCCCAAATTGCTTCACTTTGCAAATGTTTTCCAAGCCATTTGTGAATGGCCTTAATGAAGAGGCCTGGAAATGCGTATTTTGGCAGGATGAAGGAAACTTCCCTGGGCAGCCCTGGCAGGGTGTGGTCCTGGTGTCTGCGCTTGGCGGGGTGCAGAGTCGCCTGTCCCCCACCTCGCGCATTCCATTTGCTGCTTCCTGCTGCTCTATAATTGTTTCAGAGATTTAGATTCTGCTCAGCTCTGAATCTTCACAAGCCTGGGAAGCCTTCTTCTACACTAAACCAAAACCGCCTTGGCAGCTCCAGCACACCTCCTGCCCGGAGACCCAGCCCCACTGCGCCTGTAGGTTGTGCTCTCTGGGCTCAGGGTGTCTGAGCCTGCTTTCAGGCCACGACAGTGGACCTAATGGAGTGACAGAGTGTACGGTCCACAGAGCCGCAAGTATTTACGATCAAGCCCTTTCCAGGAACCTTTATCGACTCCCTCCTTGGAACCATACCTGCCATTTTAAATTAATGAAGTTAATTAACCCCATCTGAGTTGTACTCAGCCTGTGTGTGCAAAAGGCCCTTGGGGGCAGAGGAAATGGGCTTGAAAGGAGATACTTCCAGCTGCTGAGAGAAACTTCTGAGTGGGATTGACACTCGGACGAGGATTAAAGAAGTACTTTCCATTTTCTGCTACTTCGAGTTTTTAATGATCTAGCACAATAAGCATTTTTCTTTAGAATCTGTATGATTTTAAGGAATGTTGTTCATTTCTGGGTTAGACCCTATTTAAACCTTTCTGCTTGCAGAAAGAAATTTTTAAGACATCAAAAGATACAAATACAAGGATGTTATTGACCTTTTTTTTTTTTAAAGATAAGCTTGATGTTCAGGTCATATTCAGATATTATCTATATTACCTTTAGCCCAAGGTGGGGTTTCTCTGTATCTAAACAATCCTGGACTCCTCAGCTTGCACCATTTAAAATTCAGAGACAGACCAAGGAGATGTATGCTGACAAACCACAGCAAAGCTCTGGGACTTTTGTGAAGAGAACAACAAAAAGGGCCCTGTGTATACTTGGTGTGATGTACAGAGTCACGTTGTAGCCTTCATTTTTGCTGTTATTCTCCTGGTAGTCTCACTATGCAATCTGTCATTCCTTGTGCCTAGTATATATTTATGCCAGGCCTTCCTTGCTTATATTGATTCTTTTGTCTGGTTCATCCTTGCTGTGGGTTAAATGTTTCCTTTCCCACTTCCTATATTCATGTGTTCAAATCTCCAGTTCCTCTGTTCATGGTATTTGGAGTTGGGACCTTTGGGGTGTGTAGGGTCACAGGAGGTGGTGGGGTGGACACCCTTGATGGCATTAGTGGCTTTTTGAGAAGCAGAGACCTGAGCGTATGTGCTTGCTCACCTGCCATGAGACACCTTCCTTCTCGACATAGTAAGAAGGCTTTCACTTCACGCAGGTGCCCTGCCTTGGGTTTCCCAGTCTGCAGAACTGAGGAGCAAATAAACTTCTATTAGTTACAAGCTATCCAGTCTGGGACATTCTATGATAGCAGCAGAAAACAGACTAGGATAATCATCTATCCCCTGCTACCTCAGTACTGTTCATTTACAAACTCAAAGTCAACTTTCATGGCTCAGCACACTCATCCCTTTTCTCTGAAGTCTTTCCTGACATCTCCCCCATCGATCCTGTTATTTCTTAAATAACATGGCCATTTGATTTATGTGAGCCCCTTGAGGCTGGAGACTGTGGCTTACCTGACCTCTGTGTTCCCTGTGCCTTGGATATTTCTTGCATAAATAGATGATCAATAAATGTTTGCTGGAACAAAATGCAGGACTATAATTTTTGGGCAGACAGAAACATTTGAGAGCACCTAATCTAAGTTCCTTAATTTCATAGATACAGCCTGAAGTGTAAAAATAATTAGAAGTTAAATGATGCTCTTCCTTTTGTATCCTCCAGGGCTTTACTTAATGAATCCTTTGTCTCCTAGGTTGGGGTTGACTTTTGCCCAGTTGGTCACAGAGGTAAAAGGGGGTGAAGAAAACTCTGGAAAATCTATTTGCTTCCATGCCATTTACTCACAGCAAAACAAAGACAAAGCCAGAAGCAAAGGACAACTTAAGACTTTCTGCCCAAGTCCAGCTCAGAAGGAGTGGGGTCTCCTTCCAGGACACAGAGAAGGTAGCAGCTCACAGGGGTGAGCTGGCAGGGGCCATCTGCTGCCCTGGGCCCTCTGCTGTTCACTTTTCTCATACCTCCCAGGTTGGGCCAGGCCACAGAGGCAGCTGCCCAAGGCTCTCCCACTGCACTCCCGGAGCAGCGCCCTTGGCTGCAGCCTTCTCTCTGCATTGCCACTTTGCTCCACCAAGGAGATGGAAAGAATCCGAGCTGGGGCCTGGGGAAGAGGTGAGAGGACAGAGGTGGGAAAGAGGCAGAAAGGGAGAGGGAGCTGAAGACATGCACTAAGGTGATTCTGCTGGGATTGCCCCCATTTGCCTGGGGTATCAGGAGAGAGACATTTCCCCACCCAGAGAGCTCTCAGTGGTACTCAGGGAAGCACGCACTTTCTGTGTGTGTCTGTGTGCAGCGTGGCTTTGTCGCTGTGACAGATGAGCACACAGACACACAGGGCTCCCTGGCATGCCAGCTCTGGCTTCCTCTTCGGCTAATTACAGGGATCACACCACACTCTGGCTGGAGTGTGGGCCTCAGTGAGAGAGACACAGGGTAGCAGCTGTAGGGAGGCTGGAGGACACCCGAAAGGAGCCTGAGACAGGAGGATTGCCACGAGTTTGAGAGTAGCCTGGGCTACATAATGAATTCAAAAGTCAGCCTGAACCACATAGCGAGATCCTATCTCAAATATACATACATACATATATATATATATATATATATAATTTTTTGACATATGACATATATATTTATATTTGACATATGTATATCTTTGACATATATATTTGACATATATCTATATCTAGATATACCTAGATATATCTACATATACTTATATCTATCTATCTATCTATCTATCTATCTATCTATCTATCTGATTACAAGCCCAAGCTATGCTAGTTTCAGGCATTCATTCTAGAAGAGAGAGGAAGCAACTGTTGAGGGGAAGAGACCAGCACCTTGGTCTTGAGGCTGCTTTTCACAGGCCTTTCTGGAGGATGCCCAGCACTTGGAAGGCCCAAACACTCTCGCATAAGAAGACAAGATGTTTGGAATCAGCAGGCAACTTTCTAATCCTATACAGAAAGGCCTTCTAGACCTTATTGAGGTCCAGGAAAATCCACATTTATAATCCCAAGGGAAAGTTATTGGAATTCTAACAAATTCATTCCAATCTACCACTTTCAGCACAACCCATGGTACAAATAAAGACACAAATATCCATCTAATACAGTGAGGAACCAATGTGGTCCAGAGTCCAGCCAGAGCCCTGACCTAGGGCCAAGGCTGGGTTTTATAAATTTGTGAAGAAGGCGTGGCTTGGGGAGAAGTGACTAGTTGGGGTGGGAAGTACAGGAATGCTGTGAGATGGGCTAGGGAAGAGGCCTGAAATCACCTCTGAGAGTGGGGAAGACAGACAGACAGACTAGCCTGCATTCCACAATTTGAGGCAGTATCTAATGTTTTGAGGTTGGTGCTTGAGCTTTGATGTGCAACATTTTATGTTCTGAGATGTCATGGCCTCTTCCTTGAGGCTCGATCCCAGCCAACAGTGTAACCCTCTTGGCCGAGCTCACACAGATTTCTTGGGAGCTCTGGGCAGGGAACACTGTCCTGTCACCTTGCTTTGAAGAGTACGTAGCAGCACCTTGGCCCTCTGCATAAGGCATAAGGAAAAGTCCTAGCCAGCTCTTTGCATATCAGTACACGGAAATAGGGACAGGCTTAGTCAAGATGGAGACAAGTGCCTTTCTTTCTGGGAAAGCATTCCTGGTGTCCTCCAGCCCCAGTAATGTCCCAAGCAGCTACGGGGTCCTGAGCAACCTCATCTCTCTGGGGATCTACTTTTTTATTTGTGGGAAGACAAAGTTGGGCTAGATGATATGTGGTGTTCTTTGCAGTTCTAATGAGTTTAGGATTCTATGAGTTTTGCTAAGATTTTAAAGGAATGAGATCAATTATTCTTATAAGGGAGAAATTTTGGCAGTATTTAGCAAAGGCATGTGAAAAATTTTCTTCCTCCAGTTTCTGTGCCTGAGTGGATGGTTGCCATTATTTATCTGAAAAAAGGCAATCAAACTCTTGAGAAAATTTCTGAAGAGCAGATTTTATTTCCCTTGCTATGGCCCTTAAATGCTACACTTGTTACATCTGAGTGCTAATTACTAGAGATTAATTAGTCAGCATGAAAGTGCTTCTGCAGCAGCCCCCCATTTACTGAACTGCTCTTGATCTGTGCTACCTGCAGTCTCTCTGGCCTGGGAGGTGATGCTTAGGAGGCCAGAGGCAAGCCTTTGACAATCTTCCTGTTTTCAGAAGAAGTTAAGTCAAAGGTGGATGGATGGAAAATATAGCTAAGTCCAAAAATGGAGGTAACCTGGCTAGCAAGCCCATGAGGCCAGTGTTTGCCAAGCGATTAGCGGTGAGTGTTGGGAGACAGTGCGCTTGGGTTCATTTCTGGCTTTGTGACAGCCCTGTGATCAGAACCTGGGCGATCTGATGCGCTCCACTTCTGTCTGCTTCTATGTTGGCCCTCAGAAGAGACTTTCAGTAAGAATATTGTGAGATTTAATCAACTATTCTTTACGGATAGAAAGATCCTTGGATGAAAGGCCTGAAGATAAAAGCAAAGTCCAGGAGTGTTATTATCCATCTCCTCTGTTCTTCCTGGGACTACAGCTGAAGTGTGCTCTGGTACACTTTGCAAAATATAAAGGAAGTAAGGATATAACAGTATTTTTAAAATTAAGTGCCCATTCTTCTTTGTAACTTGTGTTTGGTGGGTTGGCCAGCTTTGCGTCTCATTTATCTCTCTGTAGTGCGTTGTCTGAAATGTCTAATTTTCCCTTATTAATGAATCTCCCCTTTTGTCCTGTACAAATCGAGGAGGATGACATTTATACAAGGTAATCATTTTCATGCATTACCAAAAGGGTTATTTATTGGTGGTTATCCAGCAGAAGTAAGCATATCTGTCACCGACATCTGACCTAGAATAGGCTGTTATTTTCTTTTTTCTTTTTAGCAGAATTATTTGCTGATCAGATTTCTTTCTGGTCTTTAGATTTGTGGTTTAGGTGCAAAAAATCCATAAATCTCTGTATTTTGAAAAGAAATGGTCTTGGAAAGGAGCTAAACTTCTGTGATGTACATCTTCTCAGTGAAGAGGGACCTGCCCAGACAATGTCTTCAACCACAGACACTTTAAAAGGAAACAAGCTATGTGGGTAAAAATGCATGAACTTAGAGACACACCCCTTCTCCAGTTCTGAAGCATCTCTTCTAGAACGCATGCCTTAAGTTAGCATAACTCTAGCCTGTAATCTTAGGGCTTTGTAAGCTCTTGACTGGTAGAAATCTTAAGCATGTTTGCCTGTAAAAGAAATACATATAAAAAAAGAAATACATATATAAGAAACATATATATGAACTATATATAAGAAACATACGTGAGAAATATATATATAATAAACATGTAAGAAATATGTATGTAACATTGAGAGAGAGAGAGAGAGATAGAGAGAGGGAGAGAGAGGTTTTCATTTGGTGCTTCAGCTGGGTTTTGAACCCACTGTGAAGCTCAGGGTGGCCTCAAACTCATGGCAATCTCCTGCCTCAGCCTCCCAAGTATTGGGTTATAGGTGTGCACCCCCATGCTCAGCAAGAAGCATATATTTCTTGTTTTTTTTTTCTGAAGTTCAACTTCATTGTTTTTGCTCTGGCATGAGAAAAAACTTGTCTCTATGGGTTCTAAGCATCTGCCTCTGCATTCTTTGCCCTGAACTTTGGCCATGGCCAGGGCTTGCTGAGGGGTCAGACAGCTCAGGGTCCGCTTGGTGTTCACTGGCCAGCATCCACACAGAGCCACTCTTGGGCCTGTGGCCCACCTGACACTTGTGTCCTGCCGCGAGGCATGGGGAATCAGCCAGGCTGCTGCGTGGCCAGGCCATCACACAACTCTGTGACGTGTTTCCTTTCTGAATGAGAGGTAGAGTGCGGGTCCTCTCTCTGCTCAGAGGCTTCAAAGCTGGTGAGAGTTTCTGAGGTCTTGTGTACAAATAGGAAGCAGAGTACTTTACTCCAGGACCAAATCTTTTTCCCCTTTCTTTTTCTCAAAGGAGGGAAAAGGATTCTCTCCTTCAGTGTATTTATTTCATTTAAAATTAATTTTATTCATACAACCTAAAGATGATGCTTACATTCCCCATGGGGAATTTGTACGTGGCATGTTTTGATTCCTCTTTCTTGTTCCCATTCCTCTCATCTGCCTTTGATCTCTCTTCCCCTCCTTATTTAAAAAACCTTTAATTCTATTTTATCTTTTCTTCTCATTTTTTTCTTTTCTCTTCCCCTCTCTCTACTTTTCCTTCCTATTTGAATAGTTTCTGCCTATTTCATACTTTCTGTTGTACACTTTGGTCCTTTTTTTACACTTTCAGTTTTTCATACCAGAGAGAAACCAAATATTTACACATGTGTGTCTGATTTATTTTACTTAAAAGGTAGGCTATCAAGGTGCATCCATTTACTAGACTGTCTTAAATTTATCCTTCTTTACAGCTGAATACTACTCCATTATATAAAAAGCCCCACATCCCTATACATTCATTGGTTGATGGGCATTTGGGCTATTTATAAGAGTTAACCATTACAAGCTGAGCTATTGTAAACATGGGTATAGGGACTGGGGAGATAGTTCAGTGGTCTAAGGACCTGCCTGGCAAGCAAAAGGATCTGGGTTTGATCTCGGATACCACATATTGTGCTGGCCCCAAGACAAGCTGGCCATCAAAACTGGGCATGGTGGTGCACCTTTGTAATCCTAGAACTAGGAAAGCGAGACAGGTGGATCTGAGTCCAAGCTGCATACATAGTGAGACCCTGTACCAAACAAACAAACAGATTTAAAAAATGGGTATTCATATATCACTGTGGTATGATGCTTTTAATTCTTTTGGGAAGATACTAAGAAGAAGAATAGCTGAGTCAAATGGAACCTCTAGTTTTAGTTTTTTGAGGAATCTCCACATTGATTTCCACAGTGTTTGTACCAGTCTGCCCTTCCATCAACAGTAGAGAGGGCTTCCTCTTTCTCCACAGCCCCTCCAATATTTGTTTTTGGTCAATTCCTGATAATAGCCTTTTTTTCCAGGATGATATGGAATCTTGGTGTTGTTTTATTTTAATCTCTCAAATCACCAGATACATTGAATATTTTTTCATACTTTTTGCCATTTGTACTTCATCTGAGGAATGTGTATTTATTTCAGGTGTTCACTTTTTGATTGAGTCTTCAAATTTGGGGAGGTCTGATTATTATTATTATTTTTTTTACAGTTCTTTGTATGTTCTAGCTATTAGTTATTTGTCTGAAGTAAAACTGGCAAAATTCTTTCCACTCTGGGGATGTCTCTCCATTCTACTGATGATTTCTCCTGCTGTACAAAAGCCTTCTAATAAGATGAGAGCCCAGATGTTCATTCTTTGCAATATTTCCCATGTGATTGGGGTTTTGTTCATGAAGTCTTTCACTGCACCTCTGTCTTCAAGGTCCTACTTATTCTCTCTTTCAGCAGATTTACTGTTTCTGTTTTAGTGTTTAGATCTCTGATCCACTTTGACTTTAATGTAATGCATAGTTATAAACATGATCTAGTTTTAGTTATCAGCATGTGGAAAGCCATTTTTTCCAGCACCTTTTATTAAAGAGGCTATTTTTTCTTTCAGTAAATGTGTTTGGCCACTTTGTCAAAGATAAGGTGGCTGAGTGTGTCTATAGTTGTGTCTGAATCTTCTAGACTGTTCCACAGATCCTCACATATGTTTTTTTTCCCAGCAGCATGTTTTTATCATGGTAGCTCTGTTGTATAATTTCAAGCAAGGAATTATGATGCCTTTTCCTTACCTTTGTTTCCCAGAATCATTTTTGTTATCCTAGAGCTCTTCTTCTTTAAAAAATATTGATTAATTATTTTTCCAGGAGATGGTGAGTTTTATTTTGCCTCTTCTGGATAGAGGTTTACTTTGCTCTCAAATGTTCCAAGGTGGAGACAGACTGCAGAAAGCACAGAACATAGATGTGTACTCAGTGTAGACTTTCCCCATGTTTTGCTCTTTACCATCCATGGAGAAAGCAGCATGTTTGCTTGAAGAACTGAGCTAGAGTCTTGATTCCTTTTTCCATCCTTCCCATGAGGCTCCTTCCAGTGGCCTTTGTTCCCTCCATCTCCTGGACCATAGCTTGAGTTCCCAGTTTGGCCTTTTTGGATCCTCATCCCACTATTTTCATCTTTTCTTGCTGGTCCCTCCTCAGAAGGCTGAGCTGGCGCTTCCTTTGCCCTACCATTTGTAGGGGATTGGTGCTCTATGTCTGAACTCTGAGACTGAGCAGGAGGCTTAGAATGTTGCTTCTCCCATGCATTCTGCTTTGGAGGAGGGGCTGGCATTACCTTTAGAAGCAGACCAGGTTTGGGAAGCTTAGAAGTTGGAGAGCAACAGTCTTCCTCCTTACTGAGTGTTCATTTTCTAGCAACTTCTCACTTCCTCTACCTCAGGTATCTTGGTCTTACTTGCTTGAGCCAGATGGAGCCAAGGTCCCAGTCTGTGTTGATTTACTTCCTATCCTTGAATTTGCCCATTCCTGAGTTTTTTCACTTTGCTAGCTTGAGCACCTCTCCTAAGGCTGTCGTTCTAGTTTGGGCTCACCCAGTTGACTGCAATTTGTCCTGTTCCTTTTGTCGTCATTCTTCTACTTTTCTTTCTCTAGAAAGTATGTCAACAGGCTTTGTCCCTTCAAGGATAGAAGCTTCTCAATTGGATTGAGATGTGCTGACAAAGGCATCATATTCCTTAAGAGTACTCTGAGGCTTTAGGTTCAGTTTGAGTCTTTGAGGGGTCCTCTGTCATCATGCCTGTAATTATCCATGTCACATTAACCTTCAGGCCAGTCTCCACTTCCTCTGTAGTTGCCATCTCTATTATGGCTGCCTACTACCAAAGGCTCTTCCACCACTGCTGATTCCAGAATCATAGCCTCTATCATAGTCTCTGCTGGCTCTATTTTGTTATCGTGATCTTGGCCCCTGTATTGATACATATCTTGGTGTGGGCCATCATCATGCCCATCTGATACCCATCATGGTACCACTCTGGATAATAGCAGTCTCTATACTTGTCTCTAAAACTATCATCACCTCTTCTCTGTGGGAAGTTGTCAGAGCTGTCTCTGGTAGGACGGATCCTCCAGTCTGTGATTGTGTTGCCAGAATCTCCATTTTTTCTTACCTGAAAAAAGATCCTCCCTGTATTTATCCTGTGCTTGATCAGGATAAATCAGGATCTGCCTTTTTTTTTTTTTTTTTTTGACATCTGCTTCAACATCCTGTTACCTAGAGACTTTTCACTGGGATGCAGGCCACTGAGCAAATTCAGGTCCTCAAACTTGGCATAACCAAAATGTTTCAACCCATGTGGATTGCTGGGTTCACATGTAAGATGCACTGCACTAACATTTAATTGGCTGGAGAATTCTTTAATGGACTCTTCTGTCACATCATAGAGCAATTTCCCTAAATAACCAATATAGCATGGCAATTTGGGAAGATGTCCACAGTCAATATTGGGTTCCTGAGCAGCTGGTGGAGCAGAGGGAAGGAAGGAGTGGTTAACTTGAGGTGCCCTCTACACACTGTCATCATTATTGTGCCAAGTGGTTGAAACATGTTTGAAGTCATCTGTTTCATCAGCCCCATTGACTGGTTTGGGGACAGAGGTGGTACCTCCATCAGTTCCTCCATTCTCAGCCAGAAAGTTTGATAGAGGGGTAGTTTTCCCTTTTTTAGTCTTCTTTTTAGCTGAGGCCCCCATGTTGGCAGAGGGAGAGAAAATTCAAAGACTCTGGGTCTCTTCTGTTTCCAAATGAATTTTAAGAATGTTTTCTCTAGAGGTATGTTAGTGATATTAATTGGGATAGCAGTAAATCTGTATATATCTATATCTATATATCTGTATAACTATATAATGAAAGCATGGCCATTTCTGCTATGTTGGTTCTTCCTACCCAAGAGCAATGGATATCTTTCCATTCTCTGATATCCTTTCAATCTTTCTCAGAGTACCGAGTTTTCAATGTAAGTGTCTTTTGCTTCTTTTTTCAGATTGATTCCTAAATATTTCATTTTTTTACAGTGAATTTTATTTTTATTTATTTATTTTTTGTAGCTTCCACAGTTTTTTAAAAATTTATTTATTTATTTATTTTCAAACCAAATTGGTAGGACAGTTTCCATAGTTAACACATTGGATACATTCTTCCGAGTGGTTAATTGCTGTACAAGATGTGGATATGATATCCTATTTACAAACACTATTAGAACAAA
>NDGN010152635.1:0-11922 GCA_002564285.1 Tympanoctomys barrerae
GCTCAGTAGAGTGTTTCCTGAGCAAGCGCAAGGGTCTGAGTTCAAACCCTGGTTCTGCAAAAAAAAAAAAAAAAAAAAAAAGATGTGGGTAAGGTAGATTGCCAGTATTCCCCATATCCTTTGGGTTGCCTTTATAAAATCAAAATTATTCACAACCCCAACACATGTGAGAAGCCAGATACATAACTCAGCAGCACAAGACCTGCCTGGCGAGCGCAAGGTCTTGAGTTCAATCCTCAGTCCCCCCCCCCCAAAAAAATGACCCAAGTAGTTTGAAAAGAGACCAAGCAGCTATACATATACAGCCAGTGCCTAGCACATAATAAATGCTGTATCAATGTTAATAATTTGTTATTATTACTGTCATTGATATTCAGAATGCGTACCTCACCATCCTTAGTCATCATTATAAAAATGTAAATCATCCTGAGGTGCCATTACACACCCACTTCGGTGGCTACAATAAAAACAGAACAGGAGAAGATGAGGTCAGAGGGCCACGTGAGGCCATTCACTGAGCACCTGGCATTGTGGACTAGACTGACACAACATCCCCATATGCAAAATGGGGGTGCTGACTGATCTGGAGCTGTTTTAAGGTGCTGATGAGACAATGCTATAGAACACTTAGGTGTTTAATAAACATGAAAGTAATACTGGAATGACCATCATTCTGACTTCATGGCCCTCATCAAATAGGTGGGGAGGTAGATATCTAATATTCATTCAAATGACCACATAATTTACCTGGATGATTAAGAAAAAATGCAGGGTGAGAGACAGCAAGAGGTAGGCATCTGTCAGATGGGCTGGGGCAGAAGGATTTGAACAAGCTTTTCTGAAGAAGTGGCCCTTGACCTGAGTCTTAAAGGGTGACTAGAAACTCACACAGGAGTGGCTAGAGGCTAGGGCATATATAGTGACAGGAATAGCCTGTGGAAAGGCCCTAGGGCATAAAGGTGCTGGGTGTGTTAGAGGAACAGAGCTGCCAGTGTGACTCCAACACAGGAAAAGGAAAGGGCAGCAGGATTGGCCACTCTGGGCCTAGTGGGCCTGAGCCATGGTAAGATTTGGGCTTCTCTTTCCACAGCCTCTAAGACCCATGGAAATGTTTTAAAGGAAAAATGGGTACAGTTTTGTTTCACACACCTGTGTGCACTTTCAAGGCCTGATGTCCTGGCTATCTCCCTCCTTAAGAACTGTTCGTACTGATTATTTCAAGCCAGGGTCAGGGTCAGAAACTCCCCTGCCACCCTGGGCCCCCCCTTCCCCTCCAAGGCACCTTGAAGCTTTGTGCTGTCAACTGGGCACTCTGCAGGGTTGAAAAGAGCTTCCTGTAAATAAGGTGCCCTGGTTCTAGAGTCATCCCAGGAAACAAACAGCTCGCTGACCTGCCCCATGCTCCCGGAGGCCTACAAAACAGGTCACAACAGCCTTGCTTTTCCTCAGAAAGACTCCAGGCTCCAACCACTCAGGATCCCTCCCTCCCAGAAGAGATTCCAGCCTGCTCCCACAAAGGTGGCCTCCTTTTCTCCCAGACTCAGAATCACCAACCCACCCCCACCCCACACACCTCCAGTTTTCCAGTTTCTTTCATAAGATGCCAACCAGTATGTGTCTCTCAGTGCGCCAGGCCCTGGAGAGGAGAGCAGCCAGGAGGGCCTTGCTATTTTCTGCTAGGCCCATGACAGCGCACTCTCAGAGTAAGGTAGGCACTTGCCTTGCAGGCAGGGGTCTTCCATTCAGAGCACGACTTGTATGTGTTTCTTGGGAAACCCACAGAACTCCTAATTATGGCTTCTTAGCAGAATTGCCAATGTGGTGAGAGATTCTTTCAGAGTCCCTTAAACAGATGAGGTCTCCATCCAGGCCTGGTTGCTTTTTAATATAAATTTTAAAAAATTTTTATTTAAGGCCAGTCAGCTCAGTGAACTAAAGCTCAAGGACTGAGGTTTGATCCCTGGTGTGCTGTGCCAGCCCCACCCCTGGGGCATAGTGACATGGCAACTGAGACTAGGGGTGGTGACCACCTCTAATCCCAGCTCTTGAGAGGCTGAAAACAAAAGGATCACAATGAGTCTGATCTGTGTGGTGAGACCCTGTAGTCCCTGTACTAAATACATAAAAATTTTAAAAATTTATTTAAGCAGGTGTGGTGGCATATGCCTGTGATTCCAGCAACTTGAGAGGCTAAGACAGGAGGATTGCCACAAATTCAAGGCTAGCCTAGGCTACATAGAGAGTCCAAGGCTAGCCTGAACTATATAGTGAGACCCTCTCTTAATAATAATTAATTAATTAGTTTTTTCCTGCTTTCCTCCCAGAGTGCTGAGGTTATAGGTATGTGCTACATGGTCCTTGCTGTCATATATTATGAGTATTAACTCAATCATTCTAATAACCCTGTGAGGTCAGTATCATCTCCTTTTGGGAATGGGAAAACTGAGGCATAGATAAGGTACTTGCCTGAGCCACATGGGTAGAGGCAGTGGAGCCAGGATTTGAACCCAGCCTGTCTGGCTCCATAGTCACTGAGCTGTGTCACCTGCCAGCGCAAAGCCCCTACTTTACATGTCACCTTGTTTATTTTCTGCTTAGCACTTACCATCTTCTTAGTCTGTAAGCATCTATATTGATACCTCAGCTCACAAATACTTTTGTAAAAATTTTTTTCTGTTTACAAACTGCATCAGGGTGACCAATGAGACTGTGAGAAAGCCGTCTTTCTCACACAAACACAAATGTAGCCATCTTTTCTAAAATCATAAAACAAATTAAGTTCATGAACCTAGATATGAATTCTGTATATTCACACAGAATAATGAATTGAATTCAGAATATGAATATGAATTCTGTGTCTTGTTTGTTGCTGTCACCAGCATCTATCCCACTACCTAGCACACAGCACCTGCCCCATAATTTTTCTGAAGTGACCTAAAGCTACCCACAACAAGGATATAGAGAGCTTGGCTCTCTCAGATGCTGCTGATGGGGATATAAAATGCTGTGACTGCTCTGGAAAAACAGAGTGGCAATATATAGCTGTCCTGTGACCCAGCCAGTTCACTTGGGCATTTCTCTCAGAGAAGACTCGTGTTCACATAAGAATCTGTCTACTGTTTTTCATACAGTTAGTAGCCAGACACCCTGCAGGAAATGAAGTGTTAAGGTTGGAGAACTAAGGAACAGCAATAACTCCCAGGATCAACTGGCCAGTCTCTTGCTATATTTGAACATAGTTGAGGGGCCAGAAAAGGAGTTCTAGGTGCGAGGAAGGTGCCTTGGCTCTAGCTTCATCATCAAGAAGAGAGAAATAGCCTTTACAGTCACCCCTGGGCCACCACACTGTCCAAATACAACATGCCTGAGGCAAGAAAGTAGTTTGGAGGAGGGAACAGGTACTCGGATAGGTAGTATGTGTCATTAGCAGCCTGTCTCTTGTTGGGGGGACAGGTCACAATATACAGACATATGTCAGAATTCACCAAATGTGAACTCAAAATGGGTTTGTTTTATTACATAATGTTCTCAGTAATTAAGCAAGTAAAACTAAAACTATACCATCAAATAATACTGTAATGCTAATGAGATAGTTGTGTACCAGGCTCTGTGCTTCGCACTTGGTGTGTGAACGCGACAGTCTGGTGAGTCAGGTCCTTTATAGACAAGGCAATCCGAGCAGCATCGCTGAGCCAGGCTGCAGAGCTGTCTGTGGGAACAGCAGCAATTGGACCCAGGCAGGCTAACTCCAGAGTGTATGCTCCTTTGTGTCCCCCCTCGACCCCCTTGCCCTTTATTCTGACAGAGTAGTGGAGCAATGCAGCCGGGAGGTCCCTCGCGGAGGTCCTCAGGCCTCGTGCCATTTCAGAACTCCCTGCAGTAGCCTAGATCCAGAAGTCCAACCTTTGATTCAGGGACAAAGCAGCTCCAGGCAAGCCAGGCTGGGCTTTCTGGGCCTGTCTCTCATCTTCAGCCCCAGCCAGCTGGGGATCAACCCCCTGCCGGTGTCAGGAGAAGTGGAACACAGGAGGCTGGCTGCAGGGTGGCTGTTGTTAAGGATGAGAGACAAAGTGACCCACCACAGAGGGTGTCCTTGTGCACAGAGGACAGTGCGCCTGACTCTTCCTGTGGCCTCTGGATGGGTAGGGGACGTGCAGCTTGAGACTTGGAAATATCCTCCGTCTATGAGAATGAATTGGCTCTGCCTGTTGCTGTCTCTGATGTCCCGTTTTCCTCTTGTAGAGATTTGCTCTTATTTGACAATCAAAAATTTCCCAGCTGTGTGTGTCTCCATTAGGAAGCTTTTAGTTCCCAACAATAAAAACCATGGCACATTAAAGACAGTTAATATGTCCTGGAAATCCAGAGGTGGGTGGCATCAGGCAGAGAAGGATCTAGTAGCTCAGTGTGTCTGTCTAGGACTCTGGTTCTCAGTTTTAGCTTCCTCTGGGGGCCTCTTTGATCTCTCTTGGGCCCTAATGGCTTCTAGTCACATCTAGAACCATTTACTCCCTTGTCTACAGGCTCTGTGTGGTCAGTAGGATACTGCCCCACTGGGTTATAAATAATTCCTTTGAGGCTACGATCCCTCCAACTTGGTAGATTACCACGTGAACTCTATACCTGGATTGACTCTGACCAGTTGGAACCCTTCTTTTCTCAGAGAGGAAGGGAGGAGTAGGAATTAAGTACACAACCAAATGCCTGTCACAGTGAAGAAAGGTTTCCTAACTCAGGCCCTTACCAAGGCTAAGTTAGCAGATTGTGAGGCCCCTCAGATTCTATGGCATTTAAGAACAAAGAAAAGTGGTCTCCCTTTGAAGAAGTATCATGAGTTGTATCTAGCTTCTTCCTCCTGCCCCTTCTACTCTTACTCAACCACAAAAAAAGAGAGGCTAAGTAGATTCCAGTTGCTAAAGGCTACTTGTCTAATGGTATGTGGAAAATAGTATGTGTTTCCTCTCTGGACCCAGAGTAGGTGCTGTTTTCCTCTTACGCATTTTCTATTCTTCTTCCATTGCTTCCTCCTGAAAGTATGAAGTATGGCTAGAGCTACATTTATATCCTTACAAAATATATATGTTAAAATCTGAGTAAAGAGACCTTTCTGTCTTCTAGTTTCACTGAGTAGCACGTTCTAAGAGCATGCCACATTGTTCTGGGCACATCCAGTGTTCAGTGGCTAAGCTGTTGGACCTCATGTACATGGACCGTACCTCAGATTTCTCATCCCTGGAGCTGGACACCCCTGTTGTCCCAGCACCATGTGCTGCAAGCAGCACTTCAGGGAGCACCCATCTTCCTGTGTCCCTGGGAACCACAGGATTTATACTAGGGCCGTATTTTGGCAGGCATTCTCTTTCCCTAGGGCTGTAGTCCTCCTGCTTCCAAATTTGTACTAGACTGATGGATGTTAAATGGGTCTCAAGTTTTAATGCTCTTTTGGTTGGCCTGGTAGCAAACAAGTCCTTCCTTCCCCTGAGGGCCCCAGTCAGACATGCAGAATGTGGGAGAACACTGTCATGAAGGACAGACTGTAGAGCTGAAGAGTCTAGGTTTGAATCCTGATCCTGTCATGTAACCTAGCAAGGTACTTAAGCGTTTGAACCTCAGAGTCTCCTGAAATATAAAATGGGAATGAGAATTGTATTTCAGTATTTTGAGTATTTAGTGAATACTATATGTAAATCACTTAAGACAATGCTTTGTACATATGTGCTATGGAAATATATAGCCCAGGCTGGCCTTGCACTCATGGAAGTCCTCCTGCCTCAGCCTCCCAAGTACTAAGATTACAGGCATGTGCCACTATACTTGACTTATTGGGTGTTTTTAAAGTGTCTGAATATTCATATATTTTATCTTCTCTCTTAATTCATATTAGAATGTCACCTGTGAAGGTATTTCTGGCTGTTTTTTACATACTGTGGAGAGCGAGTATGTAGTCAACATTGTAAAAAGACCAGGCAGAAGCAGGCATGATGGGACATGCTTTTGATTCCAGCACTTTGAGAGGATGAGACAAGAGAAACAAAAGTTTGAGCCCAGCCTGGCAGTGTAGTGATTTAACAAGACCCTGTCTCAAAATAAAAATATAAAAAGGGCTGAGGAGGTAGCTTAGGGTAAAGCTCTGGGTTCAGTTCCTATGAAAGGAAATGAGAAGGGAAGGGAAAGGGACAGGAGGGACCAATTAATTTGCCAACATGAGGTGATTTCCAGGATACATAAGTGACATACGCTTAATCTCAGCCCTTTTTATTTTTTGTATTGAAACAGAGCCTTCATATATTGCCCAGGCTAGCCTCAAGCTCATGATCTTCCTGCCTCAGCCTCTCAGAATGCTGGGATTACAGAGATGTCCCACCGTACCTGGCTCTTTCTTTTTAATGCCTCCCCAGTATTGTGTTGTAAGTGTGTATTAAAATGTATTCAACCTATTCTTTAAGGGGGAATGCAGTTCTCCATTTTCTTTTTTGTAGTAGTACAATTATGAGAAATAGAAATCTATAAATCCTGGGCCCATGAGTGTCCACAGGTTTAATTTAACCACTTACCAGTCCAGTTACTTAAGTACAAGATGGCCAAACAATGCATTTTTGCACTAATTTGTATAAGATGATATACCAGGAAATATAAAACAATAAATTTTTCAAATTTATTCAGTATAAGAATCTGAGGCCGGGGAGATAGCTCCGTACAATAAGCGCTTGCCTGGCAAGTGCAAGGGCCTGAGTTTAATCCCTGGTTCCACCAAAAAAAAAAATCAATTAATTGGAATGACACTTTTCCAAGTAACCCTTGGGATAGTCGTAGGTAAACAAATGTGCTGCCTGAGTGACACTTGGGGTAAACTCTTAAATGGCTAATGAACTGACAAATTGGCAGCAAACCAAAATTGTACATCACAGAATCTGGTATACACCACCACAAAATAGGGACCTGTTTCCTAGTACTTGGTGATTCAGATTTGTTTTGGTAGTGAAGGCCGGGATTCACTACCTGTCTTTCAGTGGCAGACAGAATATAACTCAGTGGCACGGTATCTACCTGGCAAGGGCAAAGTCCTGAGTTTGAGTCCAGGTTCCAAAAAAAAAAAAAAATTGTTTTAGTAATGAAAATTGTCCACAGTTTGCAGACTCAAAAGAGTGTATCCATACACACCACCAGATTCCACAACCATCAGCGTGTGGCTTGGCTTGTTTTGTCCATTCCCTGCCTATGAATCATTCTGAAGCAAGTGCCAACCATCGGATGACCTTGGGAGGGGGCTTTCAATTGCTTGCATGTCACAGGAGTGCAGGCATTTCTGTAAAATAACCCCAAGGTACTTTTCATTTCCCAAGCTGTGTTTTCTTCCTGGACTGAGGCACACCAGATAAGGCAAGTGTATATGTTGGGAAGACAGAATCTGCTCTAGGCATTTTAGACAGAGAATTTGGCTAAATAAGTGGTAGAGGACAAAGGAGGGAGGGAAGGACCCTAGATGAGCAAAAAGCAAAAAGGGGTCCTTGGAGCCTGCTGCAGCAGGGTAAGCGAGACATCTCCTGCCCACATCCAAGGTACAGGACTAGAAGGGGGGTTTTCCCTGCTTCTGCCCCCACCCCTTTGCTGCAACTAACTGGGAATCCTGGGAAATGTGGTTCGTACAGGAGTGCAAGCCGCAGGTCAAGTAGGGAACTTGATCCCCATTTTAATGACAAAAACACCAGAAGGTTTGAATGACCTGTTACAGGTGGGTATATTAGTGATAAGCACTATTACTGGCACCTGGGTCCCTTAGTTGCCAGGGAAACCTGAGACCGGTTTAGGTTTTGCCTGCCAGCTGCTGGTCACTGCCACCTGAGACAGGCCTCGATGGTTACATGCTCTGCCTTTGCCAGAAGCACCTACTTGAAGTTCCCCCAGTCTGTGCTCAGTGCAGGTGCTGCCGTTTGTTCCCAGCCATCAAACAGGGCTGTGCCTGCCCCTCAAAAAGCCCTGCTAAGGAAGGGTACCATGTCAGCAGATGGGGCACTCTGCTTGCGTGGAGAGTTCAGGGGGCAGATAGTCTCAGTTTCTGCATGAGTCCCTGATGAAGAAATGATGTCCCAGGCCGGAAAGAGGCCAGAAGAACTTTGTGACACCAAGCAGCTCAGGCTGGCAGCTGCCAACTCTGCTGGGCATTGGGCACACAGAGGAGGAGAACTGTGGCTTCCTGGAGGCTGGGCAGTGGGAAGGGTGCCAGTGGGTGAACAGGGAGGTGGCACAGCCGCATGAGAGCTGAGGAAGAGCGTGGACACCTTGTCAGAACAGGTTCGCCATAGTGCTGTCAAACAGGAGGAGGCGCTTCCCTTAAATGATACTTGATACTCAGATCCTTTTACTGACTCACTGAATGCTCATAATAATCCTTTGAGGTGGGTACTACAGTTCACCTCTGAGAGTTAAGAGGACTTGCCTAAGGTCATATATGTGGGCCTGGGAGTCTGTAATAGAAGCAACAGCCCTAACGGCTCTTGGTGTGAGATGCTTATCATGTCAGCTCTACCCTCACAGCTTCACTCCCTAACACATTTAATCTTCACAGCCACCCTATGCGGGAACTGCTTTAATTGTTTCCACTTTATAAATGAGGCAACTGAGACACAAAGAGACGGAGTGACCTGTCCATCTCACCCAGCTGAGTGGGGCTCAAATCCAGGTAGCCTGAGCTCAGAATCTAGGCTGTGAGCTGCTCCTGTACTGTCAGTGAGAAGGATGAGTGTCAGCTTAGTGGCAATTTGTCAGTTCCTTAAGTTAAAATGGTGCACACTCCTGGGCCCAGGATGCCAGGCGGGTAGCAGCTGTGGCCCAGAGACCCCAGGACTATTGCTTCATTTCTCAGAGGATCTCCATGACCTTCCCTCCTGACTCATTCAGCAGAAACATGTGAGCATGTGCCCTGGGTTCCAGGCGATGGAGAGTGAACAGAGAAGAGCCCTTCGGTGGGCGATGGGGAAGGCAGGCAACTACATGGAAAGTGGGGTGGAGAGCAGGGTTGCTCCAGAGCCAGTTCTTGTAACCAAGATTCCAGGGGCTGTGTGAAGGGCTTAGGAATACAGGCTCATATTCCAGCCTTCTCTCTTTTTGACTGCACGTGACTTTGACTATGACTGCCGCTGCTGAGCTTCAGTTTCCTTATCTTAAAATGAGGACCTGGGTAGAACCACTATCAGTCAAGATTGCACTCAGCTCCATCTAACAAAAACCCATTGAGCAGTGGCTTCAGCAAGACAATTGTTCTCTTGTACCTACAAGGGAAGGGGTGTGGGCAGGCTGAGGCAGGGCTGCCATGGAAGGAGTCGATTCCTTCAGATTGCCTGCCCTGCTGCCCTTAGCATGTGGCTCTTGGCCTCATACTCCTAACATGGCTGCCACACTTCCTGGTACAGCATTTATATTCCAAATACAAGAAGGCTGAAAGAGGTGTGCCAGCTGAGCCTACCCTCTTTATATGAGGAAAGCAGTAGCTCTCCCATTTTCCCTTGCCTCCAGCAGACTTACCTTCCATTGGCCAGAATTGGACATAATTAGCCATAGCTGCAAGGGAAATTGGGAAAGCAAGCTATGTGGATGACATTCTGCCGCCCCAGTAAATTCAGACTTCACTCAAGAGGAAAGTGGGATCCAATTCATCCACCAGCAGAGGAGGCCCAGGGTCTAGCACTGAAGCAGCCTACAGTGGACGATGCAGGAGTCTCACTCTGTGGGGCCGTGTTCTGGTTCTCACTGTGAAGCAACACCACTGCTTTGTGCCCAGTTGCCTCATGTGCCCTTTAGGAGTGGTGCTCCCTGCCCCTGGATCTGCTGGGGAGCACTTGTGAGTCTGTAAAAACCTGCATGGGAAGGGTGTTAAAATATATCCTACCCATACTCAGAGGAGGGCCAAGGCCAGCTTGTGTTTGGAAAACTGTCAGATTTTCTTACAGCCAAACCCATCCCTAACAGTCAGCTGTCAGAACCTAGACATGCTACCTTAAAATGGCTCACAGACTCCTCTTTCTCTCCCACTAGTCAGACAGCATAAGGGCACAGAACCATATTTATGGCTAACATCTTGCCTAGTACTTGGGCTCCACCAGGTATCTGGTTGAGGAATGAGGAGCACAGGCTGCTGCCTCCTCCAAGAAGTGGTCAGATGGTGCACAGTCCCATCCCTCCTCTGTGGCAGCCGCACCCTGCTCTGGGCCAGGCCACTTTTGCCCCCATGTGGATGGCAAAAGTGTTGGGTTCATTATGACCACCACAGCCAGGTTGATCTCCAGGTTCTTAAGTCTCTTGGGGTCCTTGTACCTGCTATTTGTCAGTCTCCTCTCCTTGGCCAGTTTCCCCGCCTTAAAGGCTTGCATAGTGCCCCTCTCATGAAGTCTTTCTGGGCCACTTATTTTATAGCACTCTGTTCCTTTCCTGTCTTGATTTGTCCTTCCCTTGTCTTTATACCAACAAAGGTACTTGTTAAGTGTATTTCATGAATTTTGTTTCTCCTACAGTCAGAGGTCAGAGAAAGGATCACCTTTTTCACTGGTTTGTCATTCATCACCCAGTAAGACTTCAGAACATTTTTGCAGTAAGTGAAGTGAGTGGAGACTTGCTTGTTTGGGAATTTTTCCCAATTTTGAAAACATATTTATTGAAAGTAATTTGAAAAAAATACAGGAAGGTATAGAACACATTTTCAAAATTCACTGGTCATTCAAGAACCAAATTGTAGAGAACTTTCCAGTGTCCTCTGAACTCACACTTGTGAGTTTAAATGTTTACTGCCATAAGGATGTACACTCATTCAACCAGGCTCCTGGTATCCATCATGAGGGTTGGTTCTAGTAGGGCTTTTGTTTTTGCTCTACTTTATAACCAGTGCCATGAAACTTTTTTTTCTTCATCTCTAGTTGTTTTTTTGGGATCAGTTCCCAGAAGTAGCATTCCTGGTTCAGAGGGTAAGAACATTTTTTAATGCTAATGCCAAATTGCCTCTAGAAATGTTCCACCAACTGCAAGCATTTTTAAGTCTTGTCCTGGAAGAGGGGCTGATTTCCCAATGTCCCGGCTCCAGGAGAGCCATTTTCTCAGCCTCTTGAGGTCCCTGATCTGCAGCCAGCCTGTTCCCTCTGCTCAGCTTGCTGACCTGGCCCGTGGACCTGGCCTGTGCATAGTCTGAGGCAGGATGTTTGGTTTTGCTGTTGTGCAAATGGAGCAGCGGGCTTTTGTCATCTGCCAGCTGGTCCTGCAAGACTGAGAAGAGGCTCTGCACCCAGTCCAGAGTCAGAACCACAGCCCGTCTAGTGGCATCACCTGTGGGGCTGGACTGGGATGCATGTGTCCCCCCAACCTGACCCACCTCCATTTCGGCAGGTGGTAGAAGTCCCTCCCCTGTGGTTCTGGCTGTCCTGTGGGAGTTGCTTGAGGCTGCCTGAGTGGGTACAGCCTGTTCTCCTGCCCCCTCCTGTTGTGGAGGAAGTGCACCCACCTAGTGTGCCCCAAGGTTGGGGGTGGGGGAGAGCTGTGGCCTGTGGGAGTGGAAATCTGGGTAGGGGAGATGAATCTCAAGCCAAGACAAGAAAAACTAATGCTCAGGTTTTCAAGAGGATGATCAAACAGCAGAGATTTTTAAAAGAAAATTGCGTATAATACAACAATATAATTCTACTGTTTAAAAGTAATTCCAGTCTTGCAAAAGACTTTAGAGCCAACCAGATAGCTCATTGGTTTAAAGCCCCTGCTTTGGCAGACACAGGGTTCAATCAGGGCAGGCTGAGATGGTGATTGAGACTGGGCATAGTGGCGCCTGCCTGTAATCCCAGCACTTGGGAGGCTGAACGCAGGAGAATCACTATGAGTCTGATCTGTGTAGTGAGACCCTGTACTAAATACAAAATAATAATAATAATAATAATAATAATAATA
>NDGN010152673.1:0-17212 GCA_002564285.1 Tympanoctomys barrerae
CCTTTTATTTGTGTTGTAACTTTCTATATGTAATTCCTCTTTTAAGTTCTTATACTAGGGAGAAAATATGATATTTACACATGTGGGTCTGGTTTATTTCACTTATAAGTATAACTTCAAGTGGCACCTCATCCTCTTTCCGCTATACTTCCTCTTATCCCACTGACACACAACCCAGGGAAGGTCGTCATTAGAACAATTCCAGCTCTGTTGTCCCTAAGAGATTGCAAAGGAAAGGAGGGTGAAGGGTGCAATGGTACAATTAGGGTGGAATCGGATGCTTCAGAAAGGACGCCAAGAAGGCTTTCTCGAGTCTCAGCACTCTTAGAAAAATGCCAGGTCCCTTCTCTCCCTTCACTACTGCTTCATACCTCATATCTTAGATCAGGTCATTTCAGCCCCAGGTTCTGTGATGCTACATCCTGAAAGCTCTTCGAACAGAAATGTGAAGAGGATAATAAACTCTCAGGTGAAGAGAAACCAGGGCTGGTTTTATTGGGAGGTCAGGACTGCAAGGAATTTTTAAAAGATATTTAGAAGGCTGAAATCCCCTTCAGCCAGCCACAGGAAAAAGACAAATTTATTGTTACTAAATAATATTCAGAAAAATATTTAAAACTCTTCCTACTCTTCAATGTCCACTTATCACTCCCACACCCTTTTCCTCAGCCCTCCCCCTCAAAGAAAGTCCCTTCAATTTGTATTTTCAACCTTAACTGCTTTTTGATCTCTTCTTCCTGCGGGATGATCTTTTTGCACAGATTCTGCAGAGGTTTTCAGCTGGGCTTCAACGCCCCCAAAAACCTAAGCTGGAGTGAGAGCTTGTTAAAACTACTCCAGGCCAAAGGACATCTTGTTGCTTCCAAGATAGTCTCCAAAACCTAGGAGCATCTGTTTCTGCCAGTCTGAACACCCCACCACTCAGCAAGCAGAGAAACCGAGTCCTGCTGGGATGATAGAGGCCGCTTTGCCCAAGAATGCGTCACCACTTCAAAAAATAAGAATGCAGAATGGAGGCCTGTCTTACAAACAACTACGCTCCTGAGATAGTGACTGCCTCTCTCATGTGGTCAACAGCATGATGGGGATACGACCACACCATGATGCCACTGGGCCACACTCCCGTCTCACGTCAGTGACTTCCTCTAGCCAGCGCCATCACACTACTGCAGTAGCCACTTCTGCACAAGTCAGGACTGTGTGTGCCTCCAACCCTTTGTGGAGCAGTTCCTTGTATCTTGAATGTTTCCTGTCCTCATTCTTTCTTAAACAGCCAGGGCAAATGTCAATGTCTTTCTGAAGCCTTGCAGCTCCGGAGTCCTGACCTCGTTCTCATGCTCCACATGCTCTCTAACCTGGTTCAGTTTCCCCTAACAGATGGCAAGAGGCGTCCTCTACGCTGAAAAAGTATATCACCTATCAGCTGCACCTTCTCAGGAAGTGCTCTGGGAGACAACAAGGATGGACGTGTCTCAGTACCTCCACTTTCCCACTTGTGACATAGAGAAAATGCCCTGTCTATAACGAGAACACAAAGATGCAAGAGAAGCCATATCTACAGAACAGAGGACACTCAGGATCCGGAGGGGACACTGGAAGTCCCCAAACCAAGGGTTTTACTTTCCTAACTCTTGATTTTAACACATTCCATTCATCCTCATTTTTAGGTGGCTTTGCTTCCAATTTCATTGAGAAAACAGAAACAATCAAAATAGACCCCTGATAAGCTACACCTTCACACTGACCCACCACTGGAATCACTATGGATCTTGTCCACCCTCTACCTTCAAAATTGTAGGAACCATTCACTCAAAGTAAAAGCCAAAATCTTTACAAGGACTTACAAAGCTCTTCATCCCCTCAGTTCCTGTTATGGCTCCACTTCACCTACACCCTTGCCATATGCTCCATTCCAGCCAGCGTCTCCCTACTACGTCCTTAAACTCATCAGTCACATTCCTGTCTCAGTCTTCACACCCATTGTACTGGGACACCTTCCTGCAGAGGCTGGCTCCTGTACCGCCTTCAAATTTTTGGTTCAATGTCATCTTCCCAGTGAGGTCTTTCCTGACTGCACTATAAATATTTAAAACCTTTTCCTACTCTGCTGATTCCTCAGGACTCTATCCCCTTGTTTCTGCTTTATTTTTCTCTGCAAAATTTATCACCATGCAACACACTACTTTTCTACTCCAATGTGAATAGAAGCTCCATGAGGCCAAAATTTTCATTTTTCCTCACTACTACACCTTCACTGCCTGGAACAGCCCCTGGTACATAATAAGTCCTCAAATACATTTGCCACCACTCCCAAATGACACTCGTTGGACACAGTAGACAGCTTTGGTTCCAGTACACATGCCCTTCTCTATCCCTCCCAGCCTTCACAGGGAAGGTTCTGACCCTCCTACAGCAAGCACACCCTCTAAGCACTCCAAATATTATAGGCAAGGGTGGCTTTGACCCAAGACTCAAGTAAAAGCCTTCTCTGAAAAGCCTGGATGACTCTGACTCTGAAATGCAAAGGTCCCCTCTCCAGGCCTCCTGTTCTGGACGCTGCTCATGGGCTCCCACTAATGCATGGCAATGTAGTTGACTCTCAATCTGGGGCACAGCCTCTGCGTGCACAAAATCTTCATGCTCACCATAGAGGGGTATATATTAAGGAAGATTGAAAAATACTGTATGAAAAATAAAGACAAACAGCTGTGGGCCCTTAAGGCTTTCATTTCTCACTCAAATCTTTTGAGTGTCTTCCTAACCACGCCCCTATGCTGCTGTGCTATGCTTTGGTCCTTGCCCTTGAATAGCTCATGTTGTGCCTGAAGTAGACAAGCACAGAGTTTGGTACAATGTAACCCAAGCTGGCAGAGCTAGGCAGTCAAGGGCTCTGAAGCAGGGAGGAAGACACTTCATCAGGTGGACAGGATGGGTATGTAGAGCAGACAGCAAGTGACAGAGCTTATATAGATTGAAGAAGGCATGAGAAGAGTATTGTAAATGGAAGAAAATCAAGAAAAACCATAAGCAAAACCATAGCACAAGCAGAGATTTCTTTAACAGGGCATCATAATGGAAAACATTGATAAACACTGATAATAAATCTGAGCATTTTAAAAATGCCATTTAGAGAGTTAAAAGGAATCTTATAGAATGGGAGATTCTAAGTAGATCTATCCAACAAAGGACTCCTATCTAGAATATATAAAGAACGCCTACAAATAGGAAAAAGAAAATCAGCAAAAGACTAGAACTGATACTCTATCAACAGAAAGGATAGCCAAATGGCCAAAAGATACATGAAAAACATACCTAACATCATTAACCATCAAGCAAATACAAATTTTTTTAATGTATTTAGTACAGGGTCTTCAGGGTCTCACCACACAGATTAGACTCATAATGATCCTCCTGTTTTCAGCCTCCCAAGCACTGGGACTACAGGTACATGCCAACAAACCCAGTCTCAGTCACTGTCTCAGCATGACCCAGGGGCGGGGCCAGCACAGCACACTGGCAATCTAACCCCAGTCTTGAGCCTGCCTAAGCAGGCACTTCAGTCTGCTGAGCTATCTGGCCAGCCCGGCAAATACAAATTTTAACCACAATTTGATACAATAGACATGCTTACCAGAATGGATAAAATGAAACATTCAGAAAATATCTAGTGTTATCATGGATGTAAAAGAACTATAATTCTCAAGTACTGATAGTAAAAGTATAAATTAATACTATGAGTTTGGAAGAAAAGCTAAACATGTGCATACCCTATGACCCAGTAAGTCCTATCTTGGATGTACACCCAACAGAAATGCAGACACATGTAGAAGCAAGACAAGTATAAGAATATACATAGCATCCTACTATAATAGTGGTTAAACTGAAAACTACCCAAGTGCCCCTCACCAAAAGAATGGAAAATAAACTATGGTACACTTGCCTAATGAAGTACTATACAACAATGAGAATGAATATAGCTACACACTGAAGAACATCTCTGAAACAGTGTACTGAACAAAAAGACATCAACGGTACATATTGCATGGTTCTGTTTGTAGAAAATACAACCAGTAAAACAAATCTACGCTATTACAAGTCAGGAGAGTGGGTACCATGGAGGGGGCTGGTTAACTACAGAGAGATTAGAGGAGGATTCTTAGGTACTGTTAATATTGTTTCTTTGGGTTACATGGATTACATGGATTGGTTACATGGATTCAGCTGTTAGAATATGTTGAGCTGGAAACACTCCAATAAAATGTTTTAATCCAGAACAGGATGCAGAGCACAGCATAGAACAACATTATCAAGAAGTACTAGAGAGTAACTTTCAAACTGCAAGTCTTAGAGTAGTGGTGGAGGACCTACGGCACTCATGCCTCAGCAGGTCTTCCATACCAATGAGGGCTCCAAAATGTTTGCCCTCACTGTCTTAGACCATGAGGGCTGTTTCCCTTCAGGATAAAGTCCTACGTACAATTTTAGAAGACAACAGAAGAGGGTACACCTAGAACTAGAATACATACCAGATTATGTGGCCATACTCTGCTGGTTCTCAGCAGGAGTCAATCTCATTTCATCTCTGTAATAACTGTAATAACTGTGCTGTGAGATAGCTGTCATCATCTCCATTTTGTGAACAAAGAAGGTGAGGCTCAAAGGTTAAGTAATTTGCTCTAGTCTCACACCAAGCGGCAGAACCCAGGTCAAGAGAGGCTGGCACTACACTCCGTAACTGATGCCCAAGAGAGAACAGTTGTTCTTCTGTGGGAAGCTCCCTTCCATCCCAAGCGTACAGCTGCAGCCAAGCTCTAGCTAGATAAAAACAGGATATGGACAGGCAAGCCAGTGCCCGGCCCGACTTCTTGATGTTGAACCTGACTTTCCTCGAAGCCACCCAACTGAAGGCCATGACTTTAGACAAAATATGCCACGCTCATCATCATTATTACCCACCAAGGAACACAAGGGCTCACAAATACACACCGTGATCCAAGAAGGCCTAACAGCAGCCTTCCTGCAGATGAGAAACCAGATGAAAGGGGTCAGTCCCTCCTGCTCCCAGCTGCTGCAAGGGTCCCGATGGCGACAGAATTTGCCTTCTAGTCCTCTTCCACACAGAGCAAGCCCTATCACAGGCCTGTGGTTTTCAAACTGGGTGCCAAGATACTTTAAATTTCCAAGGGGAAAAAAAGCAATACACAACACTCATCAGACACCCTACAAATTCACAGTTGCAGCAGTAGGTTGAATTACATTCTTTTTGATGATATCATTCTTTTTTTTTTCTTTTTTTTTTTTTTTGATGATATGTCTTCGTGAAGCTGGGTTTTCAAGAGTTGCTGTGATAAAATGCAAGTACCATCCAAAACCAACAGGAATCAGAAATGAGAGTGGCAGTACTGAGATATTGTGTAACATCCAGTACATCCGCATGAGTATAAAACTGTGGTTATTTAAAAATGAAATAAAAATATTGTCCTTTTAATTTCTGTATATAATTTTTCAGATGGTTAACTTAGGGTGTTAGGATAAGGATACAAAAACACTAAAATGTTTAAACCTAAGTACTTAATAAGTGAAACGTAGCTATTTCTTTGGGTCTATGGGCAACATTTATTTTAAAAAATCAGTGAAACACTGAGGCCCATGAACTGAGGATGCGTGGAAGCCTCTCCAATTGGTGATTTTAAGTCAAGAAGACAGGAAGGAGTGCCTGGAACAGACCCAGCCCTGCCTCCAAGCCAGCGGCTGGGGAGGAGGAGCATCGGACAGCACAGCCTGTGGGCTGAGAAGAGGCGCCACTAGGCAGCTTCCTCCAGGCCCAAGGGCCCCATGCACATCTGCCCCCTAGGGCTCCATGCACATCTGCTCTACGCTCCAGCCTCTTGCCTGAACTCTCCCGTAAAAATCTCGATTCAGCACCACCCTCATGAATAAAACCCACAGCCAGCCCAGAAGCCAGCTAACCAGCAGGAGACTTCCACACAGGCTCGGACTTGGGCAGGGTCCCTAAACCAAACCATTAATCCACAGAGAGTGGGAAGGAGTGACAGGAATCTAGGAGAGGGCTTTCACTGTCACCAGACACTGAAGGGACAACTGGGGTGAGAATCTGCATGACAATACCCTCTTTGTTCCCCAAGGGTTTCCTGGCCTGCTACATTCTTTCCCACCCTTGTTCCTTGGGGTCATAATCCTGTCTCGGTGACGTCACAGCTATAGATACAACGGCCAACTGTTGTGATGTCACAGGATACAACTTTTGTCATTTTAGCTGGGGGGTTAGGTGGAGAAATGGTAAAGGACAAAAACAGAATACAGTTATTGGAATTTGCTTTTTCATGCTAATTTCCTGGTAATGAAGGGCAGTCATAGATTCCTCTGTACCAAATGGGCAGAAAACACAGAGGAGACAAAAGATAGTTCTCAGTTCCAGCATTGGCCAAATATGAAATCTTGGTCCAGCCAAATCCAAGGCCTTTTTTTTGTTTTCCTGGGACCCAGAGAAAGTAGAGAAAAGTGGAGACCCAGGAACAGCCCCAGGCTGGAGCAGTCCCCGGAAATGCAGGTTTGGGATCCTGCTTCACATTCTGGACCCCTAGCTGGCTGAGGGACAAAACTCTGTCCCTTTGGACTGAATCTTTTGGGGAGTCACCAGGATAGAGAAAGCACTCGGAGGAATGTCACAGGAGAAATGACTGCAGGAACTTTAGAATGTTTACGCTGGAGAAGTGAAGGCCTGCACGGGGGAGGGTGACAACTGCCTTGGGAATTGCAAAAGGCTCTCATGTGAAAAAGGGATTCCATGTATTTTCTATAGTTCCCCAAAGGGATTTCAGACAATGAAAAGATCCAGAGAGGCCAAACTGAGGAAGAACTTTTTATCTCTGAATTCTAATTTCAGATGATAATTCCTTTTTAATTCTTTATGTCTCAATTACAGGCTACACTTTTGAAGATAAGGACTGTTGTTTATACAGTATCCCAGAACTCTGAGTAAGGGGCACACAACAGAAGCTTACTTATATGTGAAGAAACAAATGACAACGGTCTGCAGAAGCTGTAAGTACTTTTTGAACCCCTTACCTTGTGCTACCCACTCAGTTACATGCTTGAAATACAAAAGAGAAAAAGGCAGATAAACCAGTTGTGGTGGGACATGCCTGTAATCTCAGAGAGTTGGAGGCTGAGGCAGGAGGACCACAAGTTCAAGGTCAGTCTGGACAATATAGTGAGACCCTGGCCCAAGATGGAACATGAAAAGGGCTGGGGATGCAGCTCATGGTAGAATGCTGCTGGATTTCACCTCTAGTGCTGCATGCGCACATGCACCTATGCACGCACACGCGTGCGCGCACACACACCCCCCAAAAAGGCAGTGTATCCCCCTTTTTTATTTTTATTTTTGTTTTTGGTACCAGGAAACAAACTCAGGACCTTGCGCTTGCCAGGCAGCATATTAAGCATCTGAGCTATCGCCTCAGCCTTCCATCTCTTTTTCTTAGACTGATGTGGGAGACACCTAGCATTCCACCCAATATTCAAGATTCCTTGATTTTTACAGTTCTGGACAAACTCTCTAACCACCACCACTACTCAGAAGCCTGAAGATCTAGGTTGAGTTACACCTTTCTTCCCAGAGACCTCAGTGCAGAAGCCTGACACACTGGGGTAGAGTGACCAGCTGGGAACTTGTCAAGGCCCCATGCCACCACAAGACAACACAGGCATCATGGGAACGTGGGTTCCTTCAACCCAGCAATAAATGAGTATGACCCAGTTAAGAGATACACGGTATTCAGTCTTCAGTTTTAAAAGACCTTAAAATTTCCCTGTCCTGCTAGAAGCTCTATGAATGACATCCGGATTGCTGTAGAGCAATTTTCAAAGGAATCATTCTCATGAGAACATGAGAATATAACTGAAGACAACGAGACATTATTATCAAATATGACAAGAGTTATCCTCTTCAAAGTGGTTCTTAGAGGCCTGCTAAGGACATTCTCAAAACATTTCCAAAATTTCTATTTGGAAACTACCCTCAGATTTTAGAACATATCTGAATTTTCCCTGAAGGAAAATCAGCATCCTTCAAGGGTGCTAACTTCAGAGGCAATGATAAAAAAAAAGAACAAACAAGAAAATACTATTTTAGGGTAGAATATGCAGTACCCACCAGGTGTACTACAATGCTTTGGTATCAAAAGAGATATAAAATGAGCAACTCCAAATCTTCACATGTTTGGGTTTAGAAACAGTATTCACTTTGAGGTTACAGGCTCATTTAAATATCTAATAAACTTCACGCAAGCACCTCTACAGAAAATTTATATGCACGTATATCCCTCTTCTGTTGTATTGCACTGTGCTGTTCTGTATTTTTCAGTCAAGCTCTCACTATGTACCTGGCCTTAAATTCACAGAGATCCTCTTGCCTCAGCTTCCTGAGTGCAGGATTACAGCAGGGCTGGGGATACAGGTGCGTGCCACCATACTCAGCTGTCTGACATTTTAGAGCTCCCAAATTTCCTCCACAGATCTCTGTCCTAACCCATTTCACCTTCTCCACAAATGTCCAGGTAACTGTTATCAGAGGCGTATGGTCCGGCAAATGCGCTCAGCACTAAGGGTGCCCACTCGTCACCGCAGCCCAGCTTCCCCAAGGCTCGAGCACTATGTTTCAAACTTGGATGTCAACTTAGAAAGTTACTATGTGCCATGAGCCTGCCAGAGTGTGTGAATAATTAGGTGCAAAATAGACTCACAAATGATGCTGAACGGCCACACAAATGGGGTGTTTTCTCAAGTGGTTTACAAATTACTTTTCCAGATGATTCCCACCTTCCTGCAGGTACTCAGACTCATGCATGAACCCAGGCTATCGTCACCTAAGTTTTCCTCTGGGAAGCCTGGAATACAGGGCTTCCTGCCCTCTCAGTTTGGTTTGGTTTAGTTTGGTTTGTCTTGCTTTGTTTTGCTTTATGGTACTGGAGATGGAACCCAAGCTGAGCTACATCCCCAGCCCCCTTTTCTTAAATTTTATTTTGAGATAGGGTCCCACTAAGTCTCTGAGTTGCCCAAGCAGGGCTTGAACCTGTGATCCTTCTGCCTTCCGCTCCGAGTGCCTGCATTACCTGCATTACAGGTGTACACCACTCCATCCTTTTCTGGACCAGCCAGCACACTTGCCAAACTGCTCCTCACACACTAAAAGCCACCCAAGTCACAACTGACTCATGCCACCGCTCTTTGTAATGAGGTATGACATGCATCTAAGCCCTTGTATATTTTCATATTTGTAGCCTACAATTAGGCATTTTTGAGGGATGTAGCTGACTAGTGGTTTTGTTCAGTGACCTATAATTATTCACACAGGCATCACGGGCAATCCAGATAACTGTCAGGCCTGGAGGCACTATGAGCTCAGGCCTCATGAAGGAGCCTACTTAGCTCCAAGAAGGCCCGAGAAATATTGCTTGCAGTGCGCTGCTAAGCGCCACACTGTCCCACCTTGGCTCTCCCAGAGGTGCTCCTCACTCGGTTCTCTTCACCCTCTCCCATAACCAAGGATGAGCACAGCTGTGTCAACAATAGCAGTGACCACTTTCTCAGATGCGGTCTGCTTTACCAGGGCAAGAGCATGTAAAGAGATGTGAGCTTCCAAAACTCCTCGCAGGTTTCTCACTTGAGAAAAACTGGGCCACACTCAACAGCCCATAGAATCCTGAAGGCAGCTTCCTGATGTGTGTGGCTGGGCCACAGAAGCAGCCCTAAGTCACTACTGCCACCGTTTTTCTGCCACATAGTAGTAGCTTCACTATTCCCAAGGACCCAATGGAGTAACCACTCTGACCCCCAGGCCCGCTACCCTCCTTCCCTGGCTTGAAGGGCAAGGCCAGTTGAGCACAAAGATATGTCCCACATACATTTGGTTCCAATTAAAACTGGTCTCTTGATTTCTATTTTATTTTATTTTATTTTGAGACAGGGTCTCATGTGTAGTTCACACTAGCCTTGAATTTGCAGTGATCCTCCTGTCTCTGCCTCTCAAGTGCTGGAATTACAGGTGTGTACCACCATACTGGCTCTTGACTTTCTAATGGCAGTTCAAATCCTGATTCTAAATGTAACCTAAAATAATGCCACCAGCCAGCCTAGTACAGCTATAAAATACAGTTGTAGGGCCAGCGAAATAGCTCAGCACATTAAAGCACCTGCAAGTAGGTGCAGGGGCCCGGGGTTCAATCCCTGGGACTGCCTTGCCGGCCTCACTCCCTGGGGCATGCTGAGACGGCAATTGAGACTGGGTGTGATGGCCCGTACCTGCAATCTCAGCTCCTGGGAGGCTGTAAACATGTGGATCACTGAATGGGATCTAGTAGTGAGACCCTGAACACCCTGTAGACTCTTCCCTAAAAGAATACCGAAAAAATTAAAAAAATAAAATACAGTTGTAGCTCACACCTTGGAGCAGCATATAAATTAAGTATGAGCTTAACACCTAACCTCAATTACTTTCCACCTTTCCTTTCTTCTCCACTATGGGCCCCACAATACCTTAGAGTGTTATCATTTTTCAAATATATGCTCATATTTTTTCACATTTGAGGGCACCAATGAGCCCAAGAGTGTTAAACCCACTATATTCCTCTTTTCACAAGGAAGGAGGGTGAGGCTCAGAGAGACTAAGTGTCTTGTCCAAGGTCATTCAATCAATGCAGACCTAAGCCTTGAACTGCTTCACAGCAATGTGACATCAGTTTCTCCATGTGTCAGCAACTCCTAGTAGCTACTGCACAGGGTTACTGGTAAGGCCTAATGAGTTAATGTTTGCAAAGAGCTTGAAATGGTGTCAGCTTCACAGTGGTACTCCATGGCTGTCATCACTGTCACCTCTGTGAACGCTACCAATGCCACCAGCCAGAACCTCCACTTTCCAATCTAGAGCTCTTTCCCTCCATTCTGCTGCGTTTTTGTAAAGATTGCTCAGGTGCAGTTTCATCTAACCTGGCTGAGGACAGGCCCAACCCCTATAATTGGTCTGCCAAACACAGAACTCATGGGGTCCTGAGCTCCTCACCCCCCAAACCTCTATACTTGCGTGCATGGAGAAGTACACACCCACCATCTTTTCCACAATTCTACCTGCATTCTCCTGGCCTCTGATCTTATTTACACCATCCCATGGCTATCTCAGCCTGCACTACATGACTCATTTCTATCCAGCTTTTCTTCCAACAACCATTTCATAGGCACTAACTGCTTACCAAGCCCTGAGCTAGGTACTGGGGAAAACAGACTTAGTCCTGAAAAGAACACCAAATGAGAAGCGCAGGAACTAAAGGGGCAGTGAAAGCGCAAAGGGACCCAAAAATGACTGTCTGATGACAGCACAAAAGATTTCCGAGAAGGCACCACTGGAATGAATTTTACAGTAACTGGAGTTCTCTCTGTAAACAAAGAAAGAGCCAAACTTTCTGAGCTAAGATAGAGGGATGCAAAGCATCATACTGAGGAATATACTCACTCACTGCCAACATGGAGGGTGTGTGTGTGTGTGCGTGTGTGTGCGCACACGCACTTGCGTTACTGTGATATTGTGGAGAACTGGCTGTTTTAGGAGAAAAAACTCACACATTTGGTGTCAGGAGAGTTGTGGGTAGAAACAGATCCTCATAGTGGAAGTTGCATGAATGAAAATGATAGAAAGAGGAAAGCAGGATGTGAGAAAGTGAGCCAAATGCGGCTGCACAGGGCCGGGGAGGTAGCTGAGTGGTGCTACGCCTGCTGGCAAGCTTGAGGCGCGGATCTCAATTTCCTGAGACACAGGGGCCTCAAGGGCACCTTCCTCCCCCTCCACCTGCCCTTTCTAAGCCCATAATGCCTGGCAGTAGCAGGCAGCAGGACAACAAACAGCTCGTCTGTCTGTCATGAGCTAGGTGGCAGTCAGGTTGCCTGGACATGTTGCAGCGTACCAACTTTAGGCAAAATTCTATTTTTGCTGGTGGTGATCTTATTTGTTTGTTTGTTTGTTTTTTGTCTTTTTGAGACAGGGTCTCACTCTGTAGTCTAGGCTGGCCTTAAACTTGCAGCAATCCGGCTACCTCAGCCTCCTATTACAGGATTATGCCACCCTGCCCAGCTTAGGCAAAACTAGTAACAGTTTTCTCTCTCCTGTCTTCCCCCTCCTTTTAAAGAACTGTTTATCCCTATTCTCATTTCTGCCCCACTCTGAGCCCTGCATTTTATGCCAATGCTTTTACACAAATCCAACTTCATGTCTTGAGTGAAATATAATTTCACAGGAATGTAATTCTGGAATGATCTCATTGAAAATGCACATCCAGCAAAGGCCATGAGCAAACTCCAGCCCAGCCCGTTCACACCCAGAGCCAAGAAGACTGTGGACCCCTTTCCCTTAAATGGAGAACGTGCCTGGGACCCAGAGCGAAGCACAGCAGCTGCCCACGATATTATCCTGCCTGCAAACTGAGGCCCGGGCTCAGCTCAGCGACCTCCTCAGACCACCCTGGTCCCATACCAAGATGGGCTGAAGAGAGCTTCAAGGAAACAGGCCTCACCACATAGATGCTCTCTGGCTCCAGGTCACAGGACACCACCTGAAATTGCAAGTGGTCCCCTCTGGGACTCCCTCACACAGCAGAGCGAGCAAAAGCCAGGGTGCTCAAGACCCTCCTGCAGCTACCTGATGGCCCTCACTCCAAAACTCCATTACCATCTGGCTTTGCAAGACAATTCAGAAAGCAAGATATTGAGCTCGAAGCTCCATGGCAAAGCAGGTCCTGCCCAGTCCAAAAAGCTGAGACAGTGGAACTGGGGATGAAATAATATACTATGTGGGACTCTCATTAAAAAAAAAAAAAAAAATCCTAGCTGAAAAATTACCAAGCTGGAAAAAATGTCCCCGTTCCAGATCTGTTTCCACCCCTGATGAACCCTCATAAAACGGACCAGAAAAGTAGAGAAAAAACCCTAATGGCTTAAAGGGTCTATGAGAACTTTCTGCGTTATCTTTGTAACTTTTCTGTAAATCTGAAACTATTCTAAAAGAAAAAGGTTATTTAAAAAACAAGCTTGTCATGGTTTCCTCTATAAGGAATGGTGGGAAAAGCACAAACTCTTGAGATACAGGGTGAAAAACTGCCTCTACTAGCTACAAAGCTTTGGATGAACCACCTAATCTTTCTAAGCTTCAGTTCCCCATCTGTTAAACAGCGATGACAGTTCCAACCGCAAAGTGTTTCTGCGTGGATTAAATAAGATACTGTATGGAAAGGGCTTCCCGCTGCTAAAAGTACTTTCTTTCTGGGCAGTAACAGTTCTCAATGGAGGCAGCCTCCACTTCCAGTTCTTGATGACTGTAGGTCAAACCCTCCCAATCCTGAGGACTTACACTCTCCTTCCCAGACAGCAAGACTTATCTAAGCCTAGGGCATTCACCCCAAGTGCTGAATGAAGGCTGCCCCACAGCAAGTTCCAACTGGTGAAAGCACACCTTTGTTGACAGAAACACATTCTCCTTCCTGCTTTTCTTCCTTCTCTTAGACTCCAACGTCACTGCCATTAACTGAATGACTTCCCTGAGGTTTTCAGGATTCAACCATAACCAAAGGTCAACAGAACTGAGCTTGTGGTAGGATTAGCTGGCCCAGGGGCGGGGAGATATGTGCCCTCAGAGTTGCCACACAAGATTCTTCACCCTTGGTAGCACCACTGTCGTCCTCCACCACCCCTACCCTTGCCCATATCCTGCCCCACCCTGGCCCCATATGAAGCTGGGAAGATGAACTAAAAATCCACCAAGTCAATGGACACAACAAGTTCCTCACAGCCAACAAGTAAATCCCCAGGAGTGAGGAAGAAGTCATCCCAAGCCCTTGAGCCTCACTGTCCTGCTTTTGGCTTCTGATGTGCTACCCATTTCTTCCCTCAGGAGACCAAGGTGGAGAGACAGTTTAAGGACCTCTACTGAATCTTACAAGTGGATGCATGAAACTCTTGGACGTTCTGGATGAGGAGAAAAAAGTTATGTCTCTGGTATCATGTTATCTCCTCGAAAATCACTCACAAGGATATCAGCTGCTTTAAAAACTCCCTTGAAACAAAAAAGCCCAATCTCACCCAGAAAATTTAGTATCCAAATAAGGGAGCGCTCAGTGCTACAACAGCCTGCTCCAACTGTGGAAAGCCCTACGAGAGAAGCAGTTCCCAGGCTCAGAATTCCACTGGCAGGTTGTAACCCCTCCCAGCACTAATGAGCACATTCTAGTGGCTAATTTCTCTGACCTTCCAGATGGCTGGACTGGGGACACACCCCAGCGGAGGCCCAAGGACATTAGTTCCTGGCAGGGAGTTTGCAAAAGCTCAGCAGCCCCAGCCAAGCCAGATAACAGCCCCAGGGGTTTCAAGGACAAGTTTTAGGAAGCAAAGCCCAAGAAGATGTCCTTGGAGCCATTTCTTGGTTAACCAAATATAAGCCAAATATAGCGAAATATGAAGAAGCAAACTATGGTGTCATCTTCACAATTTTTCTGCGGCTTATTACTTCAGACCTAGTTTACTACAACAGTCTCTGGTTATACAAAATGCACTTTAACTGAATGACAGTCCAGACAATCTAACTTAAATCCATTTAAGTATTCCTGTTTTATCAGCTACTTCCCTGTTAGTCTCCCATCCTCAGTCCTCTTTGCTCATAGAGAGTAAACACCCTGGAACATCAGCATCAGTCTATCAGTTGGGGTCCTCAACTGGCCCTCAGCAGAACCATTTTCTTCCAGTTTCAACCAGTCTCACTTCTCTCTTCTTCTTTCTGTCTCTGACTATCCTGCAGCCTACCCACCTCATCCCCATTTCCTGCCCACGGCTCTCTCCAGGAAGGACTCCACCTGCTCCAAACACATCCATTTCTGCGTCCATGTTTTTGTGCCCAAACCACTGCCAGGACTGAAGTGCTCCCCTCCTTCCTTTCTGTTTATCCAAACTGCATTTGGTCCAAGTGTTCCCCCGACACACACCTGTAAACTCAAGCTCAAAAAACATTTGTTCCACAATGACCAAGCAAGTCCTCTGTGCCAGGCACTAGGCCAGTCACTGAGGACACAGACAGGAAAACAGACTTCTACTTGTACTAACCAGTGGGAGGGGCTTCAACGTGAACTTGCCTGCATACCTGAACTGTCCAGAGAGCAGGTCAACCACTAGAACCCAAAGCCTCGCTATGGGATTTGCGGAGATTGAGACCAGGTGGAAGGGCATGAAATCAGGGTGGATGAGGTCTTCGTGTCTCTTCTTCAGCCTTTCCAAGAAGTCACCTGGCCCTAGTGATTCAGAATAAGAACCACCATCCTCTCTAACATCACATGCATCAACCTTGCTTGCGTTATCAGCTTAGATAAAATTTAAGCAGGTGGGCAAGGGCCAACCTCACTCAGTATCAACCCCATCCATCTCCCCTCCACAGGACCAGACTCAGGGTCCCACCCACAAGATCCTCTCTACTCATAATCACAGATACCTGTTGGGTCCAGGGTAGAGGGAAGGAAGAACAGCCAGCCCATCCCTACTTAGCTTTCCAGCCCTGGAGACTTGCAGGCTTCCTTGTCCCCATCCTCATTGCAATCTACATGAATCTCAAGCCCCTGAATAAGCACGAACTATTCAGCCTTCTGCTACTAAAATCACCACTGCAGAGAGGCCGAATCCATCTCAGTCTACACTGAGGAAGTTCACCTCTTTCAGAAGCTTACCAAAATGCAAGGCCCCTCCTTGGGGGACAGACCCACATGGCTTTTATATGTGTTTAGCTCAGCTAGCAAGGCCATAGCTGCTGCTGAGCCACAGATACCATACAGGAGTACTACACAGACCAGTAAGTAAATGCTTAAGGAAAAAAACACCGGAAAGAACAGAAGCCACCATCAGCCCTCAAGTCACCAGCATCTACCTCAGGGGAGTGCCTGGGCTATAAAAGGCACATTATTGTTGAATCCTGAGGCACCTAGAGCCTCAAATGTTCTCCACACAGCTAGTCCTACTGTCAGGCTCATCTCGCAGGGTGGAAAAAGGACCCAGGACACATTACGCATGTTTGGAGACTTGGCTACATGTTTTCACTCCCTGACCACCCCCACCCCTCCCCCATCCCGACAACTCAAATTTTCAGTCTCCACATATGTGTCGATGTGCCTGTGTGTCTGCGTTCTATTTACACTACCATGTCTGTTGTTAGCAACAGAAACAAAGTACTTTAAGGCAGAAAGGCGAGTCTGCCAACTGGCTTGCTGCTTCTCATCCTGCTTCCAGCTCAGCAAAGGGACTAGTGCGGGATCCTTCCTGCACCCTACAACTATGTGTGCCTATAGCTCCCACGTCCCAGCTCACCCCAAGTTCGTCATCATGCAGGGACCTGGGCCATCACACCTCCTCTCTCTCCTTCCACGGAGGCCATACCCCGACACCTCATTGCCTCACCAGCCTGGACCCTGACTACTACTGGAAGGCAGATCTTTAAGAGTCAGGACTCGGGAAACCCAGTCTTCTCACCCAGACACTGCTCCTAAGACTTACTCTGGAAAGCAGCTGAAGTGAAGGTTCACTTTTACATTCTTTCCCACCTTCAGTTTTTCAGCTACTGATAATCTCCAAAGTTTCATTACTAGGCTACCAATACAATCAACAGGAATTACTCATCACTATTTTGCTTTCAGCAGAGACAAAAAGAAATACAAATAATTCTTGCACTCCAGGAGCTCATGGGCCAGAGTAGGGAGACAAGACACAATAGCAAAGAACCCAAGTGAGGGACTCTGATGAACCTCACCCCAAAGCACAAGGGTTATTGTGATGTGACTGCAGCAGCTCAGGGCGGGACTCTGCAGGAGGGAGAATGTGAACCAGGCCTCAAAGGACAAACGTGAGTTGAACAAAAGGAGATCGAGGTTGTTTGAAATGAAGAGTTATGGGGTCCACGAGATAGCTGAGCAGTCTAAGTGCCTGTTTAGGCAAGCGCAGGGACCACAGTTCAATCCCCAGCACCACATGTCATGCTGGCCCAGCCCTGGGTGCATTGAGCCAGCCACCAAGACAGGGGGCATGGTAGTACACACCTGTAATCCCAGTGCTGGGAAGCCTGAGACAGGAGGATCACTACAAGTCTGAGCTGTATAGTGAGACCCTATGCCAATAC
>NDGN010153813.1:0-12984 GCA_002564285.1 Tympanoctomys barrerae
AGAATATTCTGGCTTCTATCCTCAACACTGAAAAAAAAGGATCTCCTCAAAAGAAATAGAAAAAATACTGACAAAAAAGCCCCAATCAGTAACAATGAAGTCTACATCCTGAATGAAAGGGAATTCTAAATGTTAATTCTAATTCTGGCCATCCCACACAAAAGAAATGAAAATTCTTTGCTGTGTAAGGATTCAGGTGTTTAACTCCAGTACACACTTTCTGAAAAAATTTACTTGAGAATGTACTTCTGCGAATAAATAAAAGAAACCTGCTGGTCACAGATTAGTTTGCATAGCATAGGAGAATGCGGAAGGTCCCCTAATGACTTCTACAGATATTCTTTCGCTAGAAAACAAATGATTAAAGTAATGCTACTAGCATATATGCTTTTCTGTCTTCCTCTGACCATCCATGGATCTGGCATGCTTTTCTTGGATGAGTAAACTTCCTGCTTCTTTCCTACCTGTCTCTGCTCCAGATCAAGCCCATGCTACCAAGAATACAATGACGTTATGAAAATGACAGAATACTACTCCTAACAAAGGTAGACATTTCACATGGGTATTTGGAATATCTCTCCATATAATCTGGAGCAAGTGCTTCCAACTCTAAACTTCCTCAGCTGGAATCATACCTCTGGAACAATTTCATCTGTAAACAATGGCGAGACCATTGACATCACTGTAAAGCAGTCAAGAGAAGTATTGTCCTCAAGATGAACCATCTAGCAATTTCACATGACTCATTCCAGAATGTCCACCGTGAACACTGTAAGTTGCAACCCATTCATTTGACACACTCAGTTGCAAGAGTGGAACAACTGAGGAACTCTGTTCTGGATTTAAGGAATTGAAGGTTCAACTCCACAGTTTGCAACCCCTATTTTAAAGCACTTCAAAGCATCTCATTCTATAGACTCACCCACCAATATTGTTGTCTTTCTTCAGTAGACATTTGTTGAGTCCTTGTTTTGTGGGAAGCACTGGGATAAAACTGGATTCAAAGATACAAATAAATTATACTTCAAACCACAAGGAGGTTGTGGATTAGAAGGAAAGGGGGAAATATGGCTTTGCAGTATGGTGTAGTAAATACTCAGGCATACATAATGCGCCAAGAGACAAAAAATGGGCAACAAGCAGAGACAAATGACTATGATTCTATGATAGGAAAGAAGAAAGGGGAGTGTGGACATTACTGCAGGAATTTGCCACGGGTAAAAAGTAAAGAAGATAGTTCTGCCAATGGAGAGCAAGCTCTAAGGCATAGCAACTTGAAAGGGCATAAAACGTTGTTTGCTACGACTAGGACATAAGTGTGTAAGATGCAGCAATGGAAAAGGAGGTTGTAAGGCTAGGGGACCCCAAGCACCATGTGTCTGAAATGGAACCAGAGAGCTTAGTATTTAGGAATCTGGAGAGCAATGAAAGAGGGCTTTGGCAAGTGTTCCAAGGGCTGGAGAGTGGGCGATGGCATAAGTGGGCCACGAGGCTCAACTTGTTCTTTTTTCACTCAACCAATCTGTACCAACCACCTGTGACACACAACACATGTGGAGCACTGTTGCAGGTCAGGGTTCAGGCCAAACCTCATATCTCTTGCTTTTATGTGGATCATATTTCAATAGGCAAGAAAGACCACATAAAAACAAACAAGCAGGCATATGCATATTATGGGTTCACAAGAAAAGTAAACTAGAAACTGGCTATGGTGGCATATGCCTACAATCTGAGAACACTGGAGGCTGAGATGGGAGGGTGGTAAACTCAATCCAAGCCTAGGAAACTTACTGCTTTGGTGAGACTTGGTCTCATTAAATATTTTTTTTAAGGACTGGGATGTAGCTCATTGTGAAGACCATGAATTCAGTTCCCAATGCTACACACAAAACAGAATGTATGAAAAGTCATCAGTGTGGTTCAGATATGATCAAACAAGAGAGCCACTCTGAGGTGTGATGATGGAGCTGAGAACAGTAGCATACAAAGTGAGAGGCAAGTCACAAGCAGTTATGGGACCATAGTTGCCTGAGGGAATGACATATGGAAATGTCTTCAAGTTGGTGGGTCTGAGGCATAATCAGAGCTTCACAAGGATGTCATTGTGGCTGTCACAAAATGCATGAAAGGGAAGATTGTTGGAGACAGGGTAGGAAATGTGGCAACAGAGACGGTGCACGTAGAGCTTTGGAAGACATGAGGATTTCACTCCAAACAAGAGCAGAACCCAAAAGATCTGAGTAGGCAGTGCCATAGTCTGATTTATGTCACCTCTGGGACAGTATATTTTGATTCCTTATATAATTTATGATGGCATATTATAATCTGACATGTGGGAATTATAGGTGCAAACCTAAACCTACATTTTTCTTTATAGTCTAATTGTAAGTCATGGCTTACAACATCAGATTATAAAATTACACATTTTAAATGGTATAAGGACTTTTTCTTTTTAGATGTTTTTTAAAGAACCAAAAGTGCCCATTACATTATGCTCTCTTTCCCATCCATTCTCATGTATGTGTGCATGAAGGACAAGGGAGAGACACTTCCACAGGAAACTCTTCATGACAGTCCACACTTGAACAAATGGCTAAGGCAACACATCAAACAATGGCACGTAAAAACAGATTCCACCCGGTTTTTGGGTCACTGGTACTTCAGGACCCTGGCATCTCCTGCACCACTGGCCCAGTGGGACAGCTCAGATCAAGGGCTTTAGCCACAGGCCTCCAGGAGAGCTGGCAACTCGCAATGCACCGAGCACAGTTGTTACTCACCTACCAGCTCTGACCTAAAAGTCCTGTTCTTTCTTGCCCTTCACCTCACATCTCTTCACACAACACACACACACACACACACACACACACACACACACACACACTTTTTCCTACATGGCCTTTTCTGTTTTTGTCTCAATTTCCCATCCTTGGAAGTACCCTTTTTCTGTAACACATCCATAGCAAATCTATTGAAAACTACTACTGTCTACATTCAAAATACATCCAAAAACTTTCCACATCCTGCCATTTCTGCTATTACTTTCCATCCTCCTGCCTCAGCTGCCTGAGAAGCTGATATTATAGGCATATATCACCATACCCAGCCAAAAAGATTTTATTAACAACTAAAAAAACATATTTATCCTAGTAATATATATGCAACATAAAACATACCATTTAACTGTATAAATGTATATATTTCTGTAGAATTAGCACACTCATTATACAACTACAACTGAACCCCAAAACTTTTTCATCTTCCCAACCTGAAACTGTGTATGCATTAAATAATTTTTCAGCAACTTCCCATTTTCCCCTCTTCTAAGACTCTCACAACCATCATTCCACTTTTCTGCCTCTAAATATAATACAACTTTTCTGTAAGGGTATTAAATTATCAATTTACTTTCAGTTTTCTTAGTTTCCTTCTTTTCTTTCATTTTTTTTTCTCTTTCTCTGCCCCCCCTCCTCCAACAATTCCCATTTCCCTCATCCCCCAGATCCTGGTAACTGCTATTACATTCTTTGTTTCTATGACTTGGATTATTTTAGATACTTGATATGCAAGATGTTATCAAACAACATGATAATGGTTCAAATTTCTTTTTTAAATTACAGCAAAAGATACATTGCCATTAGTCTCTCAAAATACTCTCCCTTGCATTGAATTCACTTACTCCCTCACTCTTGCCACTTTCTGAAGCAATTCAGACGTTCTCTTCCTTGGGTTTGTCTTTGTGAATGTCACGATGTCAAGAAACAATCTGAGATATTTAGAACAATTTCTGTCAGATGAAAACATTTCAGTGTTTCTTCATCCACCTTAGTCACCAGATTTGGCACCATGACACTTCTGGTTGTTCCACAGAGTCAAAAGGATCATTAAAAATAAACACTTCAAATTGATTGAGAACTTTGAGACAGAATTGCTTCAGAGAGTGACAAGAATGATAGGATAATTATGGGAAAAAATAACCCAAGACAAAAAAAAAAAAAGAATGATGGGATAAGTCTGTCCAAAGAGAAAGGAGAGTACTATATTTTGCAGGGCGTTATTAGCAGTATGTCTTTTAGCATAATAACTTTTAAACCTATCCATATTTTTGGATCATAACTTAAAAGTAGAATCAGATAGTATTTGTTCTGTTGGAACTAGTCTATTCAACTTGGCACAATGACCTTAAATACCCATGTTGTCACATAGGGTAACATTTCATTTTTTAAGGCTGAATAATTTTCATTGTACATGAATATCACATTTTCTGTATTCATCTATCCATTCTTTGACAGACACTTCAGTTGTCTGATGTGGAGGAATGATACATTTGCACCATGTTAGTGGGAGTGAAACACAGTACAATTACTGTGGAAAACAGCACACATTATCCTCAAGAAATTTAAAGGATGCATGCCATGAATACATATGATTCAGCAACCCCACTCCTGGAGAATTTTCCAAAAGAATTGAAATCAGTCTCTCAAGAAAATATATGCATTCCCATTTACATTGTAACATTATGTATAGCAGCCTTAGGGATTCTATCGGGTGATACTTTCTGTCTGAAGTGCTCCTGTAATATAAATCTATTCTTTCTGCTTAGAATGCTCTTATAAATGTACTTGAAATGCATCTTCTATCAAAAGGTCATTCACATTTCTCTTTTATCACAGTACATACACTTTTGCTTTGAGTATAAACACCAGAGTATCATTTTTTCCTCTCCTGTCTGGCTGGTTACTAAACTTCCTAAAAACTTCCCAGAAACAAAAGAATAGGGATGAAAAGTAGCAGAATATTCAAATATGCATCATTTTAAATCTATCAAGAATACTAGCAAGTATAAAGAGGATTTAAAAAAAAGATCAAGTCTTCATTGGTTACATCTATAGAATGCAGCTTCTCTAGACGATATACTCTTTCCTCTCCTATTCATATACACTTTTCTCTGTCTCAATAACTTTGGTCAAAATGAATTTTCATTTATCTTATTCTGTTGTTTATTGATGGAGCTATGTTTCTTAGTGGCCAATGCTTTGTATTTGGACAAATTAATGTATTAAAATAGGAATTCTGCTGGTGCACAGGAAAATATCGCTTTCTAACCATCTTGCTTTGATGTACACTGGAATATTTTATAAGTGAGAGGGAGAGGCTAATGGTGAATTTCTCCACATGTGTTCAAGAAGGTAAAATTCAGCAATATCTTCTACTGGGTGCCATCTCAAAATTGAATTCTGTAGCTTCTGTGTGGAAATGATACTGGGGTGGAGAAATGTGTCTGCTCCACCTCAATACAGCCAGTTTGTGTTCCTGTCATGGCCTCTAATTGCATTTCCTCAACTATTTCAGGATCAGGGGAATAACCTAGATGAACTCTAGGGTCAAACACAGCCCTCATGTGTTATGATTGTTTTAGGTCCCAGGGCAGGTATATCTACAGAACATTTCTCCTTCTCATTTTCTTTCTCCTGTATTTGATAAGAAAAGCTGTTGCCCGAATCGTGAGATACATTTTTCTCAACATCATTGTCACAATCCTTTTAGAGGTTTTTTTCTCTTGATGTCTCTGGTCTCCAGGATGGAGAGTAAATTGCTCCACTCTAAAAACAAAGCTTACATGAGCTATCTTTCTGGAGAAGAATTATCACTTCTACAGAGAATGGAGCTCTCTGTGAGACATTTAGCAAGTCTACAAGTGCTCTGCCACATTAAGATTTCAGTACTAATTACAGTATTCTGATTTTGAAAAGAATGAATTTTTTTCTGTATTTTAGGAAAGGGTCTACAGGGTGTTCAGGGTCTCACTACTCAAGAATGAATTTTTGATAAGAATGAGGAAACTTATGTGCAAATAGTACATATTTACCATAACATATTATATTCTAAGTAGGAATATGTATGTGTGTACATTCATGTATATTCAATATATTATAGTACATAAAGTTCATTCTTTCAATTAGAGTTTTCAGTATGACATTTATTAAGTTCATGTTGTTCTACGACATTAAAATACCAGTTCTAATTTTAAAATTCAGTGCTTTAAAATAACAAATGTTTGAAGGAAATAAGGAACTTTCCTTGCTTAAGATGTGTCATGTAGCTAGTAATATCTGACTAATTCACAAATATAGTCCCATGTACATCTGAAGGGAGAGCTGGGAGATGAAACTTTATGAACACAACTCATCCTGATTTTACGATACTTCTAGTAAATTATTATATTCATATTAATACAGTGGTATTCTTCTAAATGCAAAATAATGTTGCCTCTCTTACCAAAATTCTATACTTATGCATGGAAAGCAAGACAAAATTATAAGATTGGTTTTCTTTCAAAATGAATAGAGATTTTTGTGATTAACAATATACACACATATAAAGCTTATATGTGTATAGATGTAAGTGTATTAAAAACATAATCACAAGGGCCAAGGAGATGACTCAGTAAAATAAGCGCTTCCCTGGCAAGCACAAGGGTCTGAGTTCAATCCACGGTTCTGCCAAAACAAAACAAAGCAAAAAACATAAACACAAGCTGCCTAAGTGCAAGGCTCTGAGTTTGATTCCAAATACCAAAAAAAAAAAAAAAAAAAGAAAGAAAAGAAAAATAAATGCCATAAATCCACAAATTTTCCTTTTGTTGAACTTCATATTTGTAATCTTGTCTAGAAAAAAATCAAGATCAGGAAGTTCTGACATATTCCTGGGAGTTTCTAGATTTAAGAATTAAAAATGTTATTAAAATAAACATTCCTTTGCTGAGAAACATATAATGTAATATATTTCTAATTATGTGCACATGTAAACATGTTTATACATGTTCCTTCCCAGTCAGTATTGTATGAAAGTACATAAATGCCATGTATTTTAATATGCCAAAAGTGTGGCAATAATTCTACATAAATAGTTCTGAAGAAATACTTTGTTATGGTTCCAAGTGTGGGTCCAGTGACTTACAGATGTTCTCACATCTGTAGTTTTATAAGCTATGAAGTTTGCTCTTCCAATCCATACTGCTTAGGGCTAAAAAGGAGCAGAAGTCCATCCCTTATTCGGCCGCTATCCAATTAACGAAACTCTCAGTCCAAGGTAGTCATTGCTGAGCCCTGGTGGGGCAGCTCAACAAGATGCTCTTCTCCAGCGTCGTGTACTGGAACTGTTTATTCTTTCTTAAAGCTGAACGCCCACTTAACTGCCAGAATAGACCTCCTTTTCTTTATGTCTGCAGTGGGTGGATGCGCACAGAGGCGGGTGGGCCCCATCTAAGGGGAGCTGCAAGTCCAATTTCCTTTAAGTCTATCTTTGTCACTTTTCTTCCAGTCTTCCTGCTTTCTTTTCTATGTTTATTTCTTTATATTTAAAAAAATAGTCCAATTTATTCTTGGAGGACATAAGAATTTAGGAAGACAGACACAATGTTTTAACTTTGTTTCCTTAAGTGAAGACCAACTGGAAAACCAAGGGGGAAGAAAGTATATTCAAAGGCGAACATAACCCACACAATTTGAGCAAGACAGGCAGAGTAAGCTCCTGTGACACGTATCTTTCCAAATCTTTGCTTATTTTTATTTCTATAGCAACCTGGTGGTTGTAAAACAGTGCCCTAATGAACAGAAAATAGAATCAAATGACAGTAAAATGTTCTTCTAACTGAAAGAGCAGAGATTTGTGCAGAGAATTTGGAATGGCTGGGCATTTTTTCTTTCATAAATGGGCTAATAGTAGAAAAAAAAAATCCTACCTAAATCCATACTAAGTTTTCCCTCTAGAGCAACCATAAGATGTTTATGACACGTGAACTTTGGAAACTTAATTACGTGCCCATTTCTTGTTATTACTTTCTTTATCCAAAAAAATCCCTAAAGAGATTTTACTTCCATCAAACCAGTCATAGGGATTTCTACGCTTTCAGTGGGGTGCAATGACAGCTTAGTACACATATTGCGTTTGCCATCACCCCACGAGCAGCACAGAATATTCTTTCTGTAAAGTTTCAAATGAGCCCCTCTTTGGTCTTTGCACAAGTGATTGAGTTCTATAAAATATTATTATATAAAGCCAAAGGACCCCGGCTAAAAATTAAACTCGGTACTCCAATAAAATAACACACACACACACACACACACACACACACACACAAAGTTAGCCTTTATATTTCTTCTGAAGAGCTTTATAGACAGAAAAAGAAAGGTCAGATTTTACCATAAGTAAATGTTCTGTGGCTTATAGAATTCACAAAACAAATTACAGTATGACATCCTTTTCAAGGAATTGTTTGTGTCTTTGGAAAAAGTGTGTATTATTTTTGGTGAACTCTACCTTTTGATGTGGCCTTTCTGAGGGAGGCAGCATCATCAGGATTTTTTTAAATTGAATAACAATGTAAGAGGAGCAAGACAAAAGGCAAGCTCGTTTAGTAACTTAAATATTCTTTGTTCCCTGAGGCATAGCCAGAAAGAGCATGAGAGAGAAAGAAATTGAAGCCTGAACAGTGCTGTGAAGAGCACAGGCAGGCTATGCCCACCTCAAACCAGGCCACAGGGAAGGCGGTTCCATTTAATTCACATTTAAGTGACAGGTAGGTGGGATTAATTTCAAATGGGTCACTTATGTTGGGGGCAACTTAATGGTTTTTTTTTTATAGCAACAACAACAAAAAATTATCAACCATTTCAACCACATACTATGTGCCAGTCAGGAAGTTATGAAGTTTACATATTCCTTCTCATGCTACAAGGCTCACAACATACTTCAGAGTATATGCTGTAAACTCCCACTTTATAGATAATGAAACTGACAATACGTGGTTAAGATGATTTAGCAAACATCTGGTTGAATTGAGATTGTCTGAAGCCAATGACGACACACTCTGAAACTTCATACTTTTATCACTTAACTTCATTGTTGTATGAAAAATTAATGTTTCTGTGTGATACTATTCTATAAGGCCACTAAGGTATTTCATGGGCATCTAATTATTCATTCCAATGTTTCTGTGAATTACAAAGGAAGCAGGTGTGTCTGACTCTCCACTTTCCATGAGACAGTAGGTGGGAGACCTGGCTAGCAACATTCACACAGAAGCAGCTTATTAGGCACTAATTCAAATCCAATATTCATTCCACAGAAATGTGTGGGCTTTCCATAGTGGCATGATAAAGTGATTGGTGTTTGTGACTTCATTATCTATGAGAAAATATGCACTGATTAAATAGACTACATATTGCTAGTTGGATTAGCATAAAACAACTTCTAGGAACACTCAAATAGTTCACATACATGGGGCCAGCTATATAGCTCAGTGGACTAAAGCACCTGCTTAGGCAAGCTTAGGCAAACAAACCACAGGGGCCACAGTTCAATCCCAGCATCACATGCTGCACCAGCTCTGCCCCCAGGGTGGATTGAGCCAGCCAGAGTCTGGGTGTAGTGGTGCACGCCTGTAATCCCAGCGATGGGGAGGCTGAAGGCAGGAGGATCACTACAAGTCCAAGCTGCACTGTGAGACCCTGCAACAACCAAATACATTAAAAAAAGTTCCCATATGAAATGAAAAAAATCAGCTGATTATTCATTTGTCCACATATCCAGGTATCTGGCTTCATATAAAAATAGCTATCTATTTTCATTTTTTAAAAAATGAATATTATGGTGGCACATGATCATTGCTGTAGTGATACAGTGACATGCTAACTGGAAAAAGCTGAGACCCCAGTGTACAAAGCACCAGTGTGAAGACTAACAGTTTAAGCTGCATATTTGGCTTACCATCAGATGTATTTCACAGGTAGTAAAGCAGTATGACACTTTCATATTAAAAGATTGAAAGCATTGGCTTTTTAAAAACCAATTAGCAGATATTATATAAATTGATGCCAATTGGTTTTGTATATGTCATATCCCTTTTTGAGAAAAAGGCAATGGAAGTTGACTTTTACTATTTTTTTCTTATTCACAGATTTGCCTACTTGTTCATTCTTTAAAATTTTTGAAAAATGTTTACTTACTTATTTATTTATTTATTTACTTGGTACAGGGCCTCCCTGCACAGCTCAGACTCATGGTGATCCTCCTGTCTTAGCCTCCCCAGCGGTGGGATTATGGGTGGGTGCCACCACACTTGGTTCCTGGCTTAGTTACCGCATGAGGTACTGGGGATCAAACCCAGGTCATTGCACTTGTCAGGCAGGCACTTAAACTACCGAGCTATCTCCTCAGCCCTGTTCATTCTTTATTGCATCCTCCAAATATTCATTAATCATTCTGACTCTCAGTGCCAAAGCGCTCAGTCACGAAGGTCATGTGCCATGTGTGAAGCAGCTCTTCAAGCAATCTTTCCCAGGTGCAAAGTAATATATTCTAATAGAGACAGAATTTTCTTTTCAGTTCAAAATTATAATTGCTATTTAAAAACTATGGAGGGAGATACAGAAAGGCAGCTACTAATTGTCCCTTAGTAAGACAGAAAGGCATTGGGCTCAGTGGACTAAGCATCTGCTTAAGCAAGTGCAAGGACCAGGGTTTGATTATGGCACTACATGCTGTGCCCCCAGGCACGCTGAGCCAGCCACCAAGACCTTGAGGCCAAGCTCCGTAGTGAGACCCTGTACCAAATACAGTGCCTTAGGCACTGGAGATAAAGTGTTTGAATTGTCTTCTTCTAGCTGTTTTTTTTTTTTTTTTTTTTTTTTCAGAACTGGGGATTAAACTCAGACCCTTGCGCTTGCCAGGGAAACACTTATTCCACTGAGCCATCTCCCTGGCCCCCCTTGAATTGTCTTCTTAATGTTTTGCTGAGTTTCAAAATTTTCAAACCCTCAAAACACACACAAATACACACATACAAACATGTGTGTGTGTGCACACGGGTATGCATGCATTTTGCCTCATGAGTCATTTTATTACACAATTAAAATACATTTTGTGAAATAATGCTTCTATTCTCAGTTTGTGTTATATTCCATTACAGCCTATTAGAAATGCCAACTTTGACCTACTAGATTGATTTTTATAGTCTTTTAATGATTTGTAGTTCACAGTTAAAAACTATTACTTTAAAGAAAGAGAAGCAATTATCTACTGAAAGCAAATAATTCCAGACAAAGGAAAGAATATATTTCATTCATGGAATTGCTAAGCCATGAAAAACAGAAAATGGCAAATACTTCTATGGAGCTGAATCATGAAATGCACAAAGGTGAACAGTTGAAAACTAGACAGGAGGAACTTAGGAAAGAAAGGAAAAGGAAGAGTGGAGAAGTAGGAACAATATGAGGAGCACACTGAAGATATCTGGACTATTCCTTCCTTCAAAAGCATTTTCTAATGTGACAAGTCTGACTCAGCAGATAGCTTTAGAGAAGAAAGGAAAAAATCACGAAGACCTCAGCCACGGCGACTGTAGCAAGGAAGGAAAGCTATGGGCAACCTCAAGCATTGTTTCTAAGAAGGATTTAACTTTGGAGATCCGGCTTTATAGCACTCAGTCCTAGCAGCATAGAAAGAAATAATGAAAATGAGATGCAGTATACGCAAACTGTTTCCAGTTTCAAAATTTAGACCATTCATAGACTTAATATTCTAAAAAATTCCAATAGTTCATTAACCATTACAGATAAGAATGCCTGATTTAGTAAATGCTCATGATTTTGAAGATTACTCACCTTACAAGAAAAGAGATAAATATAAATTAATAAAAAGCAATATGCCATTTTCAATTTCCAATTTCCAGAGTTTTTTAAAATTGATATTCTGTACTGGACAACAAAAAATGAAGTTGACATTCATATACTACTACTGGCTAGACATTTATTTCATTTCCTCTTTTGGAAATCAGTTGGGCTGATCATTTCAAGATACTTAACCATTTATCACACCTACTGTTCAGTAATTAAACTTGTAGAATTGCTTATGTTAACACAATATTTAAAATAATGGAAATTTAAAACAGCTTAAAAACTAGCAATAAGTGATAGAGAAAATGTTATAGAACTATTAGAAATTGTTTTAGTTTGACCTAAATAACAGAATCGATTGTATTTCTAATGTAACTTAAACTATATTTTAAGTTATAATTAATGACAAAAGAAGTCTATTGATTCTATTTTTATTTTTTTAATGTATTTGGTTGTTATAGGGTCTCACTGTGCAGCTCAGACTCATAGTGCTCCTCTTGTTTTCAGCCTCCCCAGTGCTGGGATTATAGGTGTGTGTTACTACACCCAGACTCTGGCCAGCTCAGCCTACCCTGGGAGTAGGAATGTTGATTTAAAATGCAAGAGCCAAAATTTCATGTGTAAGATAAATGAAATACATGAAACCATTAAAACTCTATCACCATTGTGGAATTACAAGTAAAATTTTAAGTTTTATTCTCTACATGTGCCTTAATTTCCATATTTTCTATAGTGAACAAGCATTGATTTTGTAATCATAGCCCAAAAATTATCAATAAATGTTTAGATAAAATTACAATCATTCATACATTTATTAATAAAAATAAATTTTTAAATTTTTGTTTTCTTTTCATTAATAGGGATAAATATATTATACTATAATGCAAAAAGTATTATTTAAAATATGTTTCTATTGAAATATTACCTATACTTTTCTATTATGTTTTCTAGAAAAGATGTTGCATTGGTACATTCAAATTGACTTCTGAACAACAAATAGTTCTCTAATTAGAATTTGCAACTGAATCAAGTCAAAATTTTACAAGGTCCTAATTTAAAGTTTCTAAGGAGAATGTAATTTAAAGTAAGGTTTATAATGTGCTCAAAATTATGTTAGCTGGATACACAAATGTATAATTCTTACTTTCATCCTTAAATCATTATTCTGTCTTTTGTGAGAAGTTTTATGAGTGATTTATTTTGTATTTCCATTTTCATACTTGGCTGTAATATTATTATATTCTTTTTTAAATTTTTTTCATATTTATTTATTTATTTATTTTGACATCAGTTATTTTAAAGAAAA
>NDGN010154119.1:0-10308 GCA_002564285.1 Tympanoctomys barrerae
CAGGGATTGAACTCAGGCCCTTGCGTTTGCCAGGGAAGCGTTTATTCCACTGAGCCATCTCCCTCATTACTTGTATTTTTTTAAAAAAAATACTTATACAGAGTAGCTGAAATTAGTTGATGTGGTCATGGGTTAGGACACTGGAGGATTCCAGTAATCTTTGCCATTGACCAGATTCTAAATGGTGCAGACAATAGTAATGACTGTTCTCTGCTTACGTTTCTATAGCTGTAAAATGAGCTCAGTAACAAAATCTCTCATATCAGTTACCAAAAGACAATGTTTATAGAATGCTTAGCACCATGTTTATAGATGGGGATCATCTGTGAGTGCATCACAGGATGATTGTGGCAGTCATCCTGTGAGTGTGTTTTTCTATACAGCAAGGCAGAATAATTCAACAGCAAGTACAACGTCTTCCATGCCAAGGTGTATGAGGAACCTAACATAGGTAAGTGAAAAATCTTCTTTACCTTAGAGCTGTGTTGTTGGGTTCTAGTCTCCTATTTCCCTAGAAAGTGTAGACGTCTACATTCTTTATTAGTTTTGTGCAGCAACAAGATTTTCTTTGTACATTTCTCCACCTATAGTTAAGAAATCAAGATTCTTTTGAAACCAAAGGACAATATGAAAATACCATACCATCAAACACTGTCCCTACCTATGGTCTTAGGGTGTGATGGCGGTGTGACAGGCACTTCTAGGCTGAAGAAGAGAGTGCCAGGGATATCTTTTATCTGTATTTTGATTGTGTGTCCATTACTTAGAAAGAAAATTAATTGTTAATCATTGTATTGTAGCAGGACATCATAGCAATGTTGGAAAAAAACTATGCTTCTAAAAAAAAAAAAACTGTGCTCTGTTATTTTGGAGAAGAAATTATATCTGCTTTTCTGACCATGGAGGGTGACTGCTAATTGTAGAGGGAAAGGGGATTGTTGAGAGTCCAAAACTGATATGTACATGGAATTCCTGAGGGGTACCCAAGAAATAAATGTATTTAGCAAAGCAGACAAAGCTATAACAGCTACTGCAACCTGAAGAAGATGAGGATGTTAGAGCACGACACCTGCACGCTCTCCTCATCTGCAGCTGTCCGTGTTGGAGATCCATGCATTGGCGTGGGAGATGAGAGAGGGTGACTCTTACACATATCTTCAGCTCATACAGAGCTTTTCCTTTCCTGGGTAGCGGTAGTGCTTGGCTCCTGTCTGATGTTGCCTGGGCTTCCTTCCTTAATTCATGGGTGCTTGCAAAGAAGGAAACAATCCAAAATGCACCATCTTTGGACCCTGGCAATGATTATTTATTAAGGACAGCCTCAGTTCCTGCTGTCGCCCTGAGCCTTCTCTATTCAGGTTGCCTTTTCTTCTGTGACCCTCCTTCTCTCTGCTGGATGTCTCTGCAGACTCCCATGCCTCTCCTCACCTCCCTCTGCCTGTTGCCACCACCTTCTGCCCTTCCTGCCTCCTCCACCCTGCCCACCCTCAGAAGAATGAAGGCTGCTGACCCTCTGGTGTGCCAGAGGCCTGCCCAACAGGTAGTTTGTTTTTTAGCCTCAAGAATGCATCTTGCCTTCCTCAGTGAGAGTGGCTCTTGGAGATGCGGCAGAGAGTGGGGATGAACAGTGACAGTTGCGACAAGCCCGCCCATGCCAGCAGGAGGGAAATGTTAGCCTGCCATTTCTGGATGCTGTGGAGCATATGGAGAGCCTGGGACTGCTGTCAGCGGCCCAGAGCTGGGCTGTGCTACCCAAGCTGCACTGGGGCTTACTGGAGAAAGCATTTCAGTGAGCTGCCTTATCTGGGTCATCAGAGAAAACATCTCTGTCCCTGGACCTGTGGGCTCTTCTACCTTCTGAAATACAGTCAGGGTGTTGTTATCAGTATTACTGTTCTTTTTTATTTTTTAGAAATGGGAAGCCATTTTGTGTTTGTTCATTTCTTGCATTTGAAATACTTTTTTGATGATATTCCTGGCCAGAAATGCTTTGAGGTAGTATTTGCCAGTGTAGAGCGCACAGCGATGGGCTTGGTGTGTGCCTTAGACTGGCAGCTTCACCTTCCACTGCTAGAGCTTCGTGACTGAGGGCGACCTGTGGCACATCATATAAAGCAGTGTGATGTGCCCTGCATTGTCAGCAGCGCAGTGCTTTCCCTGGCCCTTATGGGGAGGCCGAATTTTGAATGCGCCCACAGCGTTGCCTCAGACGCCACATGGGAAAGCAGAGGCCAAAGGGCGCCGTGAACAAAGGCCGCAAGTGGTGCCCCATGCTGTCCAGGTACCCATAATTTACTAACAGGACACTGAAGCTAGGACTTTTTTGTTTGTTTGTTTCTATTTACTAACTAATTCTAAATAATGCTACAATGCACATCCTTTTAAATACATTTTGCATGCTTTTCTCAATTGCCTTGTTAGCAATGTAATGGGCAGATCCAAGTGTGATTGTCCAATATATTTCTAAGACTTCCGATACATAAACAGTACCTGGAAGATTTGTACTAATTAATATGTCCCTGCCCACTGTGTGGCAGACTACCAAACTGAGCTATAGTGTCATTCATATGTATGTATATGCACATATACAGGGCATATGCAGACAAGTAAGTGTCATATGCGGACAGTGCTTGTTTCTGGGTATTTGGATTTTAGAACTGCATTTTCTTTGGTAAGGGAAAGAGATTGATATTATTTTCTTTTCTCTACCGTGGACATTTATTACTTGTGGAATTAAAAATTTAATTCTTTAGCTCTTTCGTAGGATGTCTATAAGTGAAAATAATATCCTAGTTAATCTTAATAAATCTGTTCCTATTTTGTTTTCTTTTATTTATTTATTTATTAATGTATTTAATACAAGGTCTATAGGGTCTCGCTATATAGAGTGAATTCATAGTGATTCTCCTGTTTTCAGCCTCCCAAGCGCTGGGATTATAGCCGCTGCGCCACCACACCCAGTTTCCATTTATTAGCTAATAGACAACTAAATATAGGGAGAACTAAGTCGATATTTGTGGAAGTTCAGAGATATATTCTTGACTTTGCCTAAGGGAAGAGGTAGAAGCCATCTTACTTAGTAAGTGCTAAATAAAACATTTGGTAATAAAAGTTATAGAAAAAATATCAACAACGAAAAGTAGAACAGATGATTGCGTGTTTACTGCTAGTATTTCGGACTCTGTTCTTCACCTCAGCTTCTTTTAATTTTCACATGTCTTCCCAGTACTTTGTCATTAAATTGTAGCCAAGAAAACTTAGCATTATCCTTTGTGGACAGTCATTTTCGACCGCACAAAATTGTCTTCAAGAGGCCTGGGTGAGTCTGTGGGGGTGGGGTGGTTTAAATTGCCGCTCCTTGGGAGGACCAATGGGAAAGCCATGGAAGCTCAACTTTACAGGTGACCTCGCATGATCCAGGATGCTTTCACATTAAAGTACATCAATGGAGATGTTAAAAATGGGAGAAACACTGATACTCTGGAGATCAGAGTTGCTAAACATTTGAGAAGCAGATGACCCATACTGGGATTTGTTTTCTCCCAACCCGTGAAAGTTACAAGGGCATCTGTTCTATTCACTGGGCTGTGGAGTGACTGGTAAATACAGCCAGATCCTGGACATGTGAGTCCCTTCTCAGAACGTGCTGTTACAAGGCTGGCAGGAGGTGAGGCCCAAGCATCTGACGCTAGTTCAGCTCTCCTGTGGCCTTGGAGCAGTGTCATCATTAGTGGTTGAACAGCTTTTCCCAAGGGGGAATGGATTCTCCTGCGCAGTAGCATAGAACAATTGGCCTCCCCCAATAATATAAGACTTACATAGACATGCAGTTATTCTTAAATACAAACACATTATATAGACAAAAAATATAAACTATATGTACCTCTATATAGATCTTTTATCCTGTATAAAGTTTTAAATAATAGAGATATGAAAGACAAATGTATACATCTAATATGACATGAAGAATAGTATAAAAACAACTGTGCACTTTCGCCTTGTTTTGTTCTTACTTTCTTAGAGAAAATATGAGCTACTTGTCTTTCTCTTATTTTGTTTAACATGAGGCTTTCCAGTGTTATCCATTTCCGTGCAAATGATAAAAGTTTGTTCCCCTTTCTGGTAGAATACTAGTCCGCTGAGGGGACATTATCTGGCCACCTGTTGATCAACACCGAGGTTGTTTCTATAGTTTGACCACTGTGAATTGTGCCACAGTAAACAGGTATGCAGATATAAATAAAGAAACTATGCATTATACATACATGTAAAGAGAAGAACTCTCTCATTATCTAAGGCTTCTCTTTATACAGTAGCTTCCTGAAAATCAATGTAATGTAATGTATCAGGAGAAAAAACAAACAAACAATGATTTTCTTCCTTTCATATATTTGCTATAGCTTAGAAAACAATACTACAGAGATATTTTAAAAAGATATTTTTGTAAAACAGGAACTCTTCAGAGCCTTAGATTTGAAAGTTCCCCTCTGTCACCCACTTCTTCTCTGTTCTCTGTCATGTGCCTGATGGCACTTTGTCACCTTCTGGAGAACAGCTGGGTCACCCTGAAAGGGTGTTAACTTCTCAGTATCTCCCCTAACATCTACTGCCTGCTCAAGTCATGGTGTTCTACTTTGACTTTGGTGAGTCTGAGCAGTCAAAATTCCTTTACGGTTTTATATTCCATTCAAAAACTAGGGCCCCCACAGTGGCCCAGGTCAGATATGTCAAGATTACTGTTCCGAGTGACCTGGTAGTGCTGCAGGAGCACCGCCTCTTACTGATGGGAGGCATTCTGCACACTCTTATGTGTATAAATAAGCAAATCCTGGGGTGTGCTCTAGGAAAAAGGCTAACACACAACCATGTAGCTACAGAAAACCATCCCTGTTGGCAGAGAGGATCACTGCTCTGCTCGCAGAAGATTTTAGTGTCTAACTCCCACTTCCTGGTGCTGGATCAAACCAGGCCCTCCCCTGAGTGTTGCTAGGTAAGCACTCAATCATGGGGTCTGGGGAGATGGCTCAGTAGAATAAGTGTTTGCCTGGCAAGTGTAAGGGCCTGAGTTCAATCCCTGGTTCCGCAAAAAACAAAACAAAACAAACAAACAAACAAAAAAACTCAATCACTAAGCTACACCAGGTCACTGAGGTTTTCAATAGTAGTTGGATGAATGTAGTCAGCTCTGGATTCCCCACTGCACCCCTGCAGGCCTTCAGGCTTCCCTTGAGTTAGCCTGAGGACAATGGCCACTCAACTAATTATCAGCTATGGATGTGGTGTCTGTCCACTTGATGCATTCAAGGTGCTCAGGCCCATTTACTGGGACTGCAGGAGAAGCAACAACGTGTGTGACAGAAGCTCCACATTTAGAAATCAGCCAGAGGGCAGGCAGCTGTACTGGGAATTAAGCTATGTCTCAGTAGACCCTCAGCAGTGACGTCAGGCCATCCCACTGGGCTAGGCTTCTCAGCACACCAGCAGTATGATAAGGCAATGTCTAATGAGGGCGTGAGTGGTGGAACAGAGCTTGAAAGGCCAACTACGGAAACAAGGTGTGTCAGGCTGAGGATAAAGACTTAGAATTGAAACCTTAATCCATGGTTGGGCTGGGCTGGTTAGTCGGGTGATCAACTTATCCTGGTTCCCTTAGCACTGCACGTGGGTTCCCAAGTCATGAAAGTTCTAGTCCTAGGCAACCTGGGACATTGGTGATTCTGTAGGATGACCAGAAAGACGGGGCAGTTTATAGCAGGATCAGGGCATCATGGTCCCAATTCAGGAGCAGATGATTATGGTTTAAATAAAATAAAAAGCCCAAATGGGTTCAGCATTAAATAGAAATATGCAATATGGAGCAGGGCTTTTGTTGTTGCTGTTAATCTGCCCTTTGTCCAAATTGTGCACTAGCTAGGTGAGATCATAGCACCAAAATGAATTACACCAGGTGTGCGGATATTGGCCAGTGGAGGAGCTGGGCAGTACGGTGTGGCCTGAATAGGAGAACTAGGGTAAGTTTTATTGGGAAGAGAACTTGCGTTTGGTCCAGGACCTGACATAGGTTCTGGTGAGGTAAGTTCCGGCTACACAGTGCAAAGGAAAATGTTAGTCGTAAGCAATAAGGGGTGCAACAATTAGGCCGGCAGTAGAAGGCAGATAAAACTAGCGAACATGAAGGGCAGCACTTCGTGGAGGATGTTTTCCAGCTGACCTAATTCCCAGAGGTTCTTAGAAAGATGAGGGCATCCAGGAGGCGCTCAGTGTGTGAAACACTGCATGTTGTCTTCTTGTGGAGATTCACAGATACCCTGAAGGGTGGAAGAAGTCCTGCAATAAAGAGCCCAACATTTCTAATACGACCCACATCTCAACGAATGGCCACAGAGAACTCTTTGTTTGGAGAGGGAACAGAGCATGGTATTTATTAATATTTGATGCATGAAGGGTTCTTTAAAGTCTATATCTATAGCTATACCTATATGTACATCTACCCTGACATATATATATATATATATATATATATATATATATGGAAAAGAAAAATGTGTATGTTTTAATATTAAATTTAATGATGTATCATGATATTAATACAAGTTACTTTTGGCCCCTAAAATTATAAGAGGTGATCAAATTGATGACTGTGCGCGTCTAGACATGATTAGTAGGGTGAACTGCTGAAGTGTGTATGTATTTTTGGTGCCCTCATATCTATATCATCATATTTACATCTATCTGTACCATCATGATGTCTATATATGAACAGAAGTCACATTAGTCATATTAACATGAATATATATATATATATATATATATATATATATTAGCTAGTTAGTCTGCCCTAACAATGATTACAAAACAGATTGGGGGAAGTACCAAGCTGAAACCTACACAGGAACAGGCAGATCTGAGCTCAGACTTGCTACTCTCTGTGTGTGAGTCAAACTATGAGTTTGCATAGTTTGATTAAAACATACTTTTAAAGCTCTTGGCACAAACCCTAACACATGGTAACTGGTTGCTATTTGGAAGCCGTTCTATCATTTCGCTTTATCATGATAAATGGGGACAGACCAGGCCAAGTCCTCAAATGCTGCTCCACCTGTGGAATTTAGAGAGATTCACAGATTTGTTTCTGCCTGTAGGAAGTCTATGACCGCCCGGTGGCGTGGCACCTGCATTCCTTCTCCACTGAATGAACTGCTAAATAACCATGCCAGCCCCTACAAGAGGCCCAGCAATCTGTCAGATAACGCAGCAACAATCTCACCACAGGGTCTGACACAAGCACCCCAGCACAGAGGAGTCTCCCGGCAAGTGACATGGATGACACTAAGAGATAAGGGAAGCTCCACATGCTGTGGTGCCCTAAAGTGGGGGAAAAAAGCCAGACTCCTGGCCCTGCGCTCAGACTGCGACATTCAGCAAGATCTTTCCGCCCCTCTCAAGGCTTCCTTCTGGAAATAGGTATTTGCTTTTACTTTAATTTTGGACAAAAGAGCAATAGTCATGGTTGGTCAGCCAAAACAAGAACAAGGAAGGAAAAAAGAAGAGACCTCATCTCTCCCTGTTTAAGCGAACACGTTTCTCACCATTCTGAAGTGGGCAAGGAACAATGGGAAGCTGTGGCGATTCCTACCACATCTCTACCTGGTGCCTTTTTCACCCATATTCTGCAGAGCACCTGGAAGCACAGATCCACTGCATAGAGGCTCAAGTATTTGCTTACAGGGAGTATTGGAGGGCCCAAGGGGGGCATGATATCTGGTGGGTAGAGAAGAGTTTAATCTTCACCTGTTCTTCTGTTCTTTAGCTGTTTTACTAATCCTTTTGTCATAGCATAGTTGAACAATCACATTGGGACAGTCTGGAGAGGAACTGTGAAAGGGTGCTGCCTAAGCTTTACAGCGTGGCAATGAAGGAATCGAGACTGAGAATCCCAGACATGCCAGGTGCGTGGCTACAGTGACAGGCTAGGTTTGGCTTCCACCTTCCAAAGTCATGTGTCATAGGCCTGACTCCCACTGCATTAAAATATGTCTGTATTTGGAAATAAAGTCTGTAAAGATCTGATGAAGTTAAAATGAGCCCATAATCGCATCTGACTGGTTCCCTATCAGAAGAGAAAATGTGGCCACATAGCTAGGGATCCACCCGCAGAGAAACGGCCATGTGAGGGTCCGACGAGAAGGTGACTGTCTGGGAGTGATGAAGAGAAGCCTAGATCTCCACCACTTGCTCTTAGCCTCTGACCCTTGAGAAGCACGTTTCTGTTGCGTGAGCCACCCAGGCTGTGAATGCTATTTATGGCAGCCCTAGCTGGCTAATGTGGCCACCTACTTTACTCATCTATAAAAATGAAGAAAATAACATCTAGCGCTATGGAATAAGTTAGGTGATATGAATGGCGCGTACCTCATTGTGTGGTACGACCATGCAGCATGCATATGCCTTGGCAGGCTTAAGTCTATATGACTATATCCTGAAGTTTCCTGGCTTTACCCATTCTTGGCAATGCACCAGAATCTTAATTATACAGACATTAAAAACCATCAGTCTCATAGACTCTGGGAAATGATAACCTTAAGGATTTTTTTAAACTTGGAACTTTAGGAAGAAAAAGGTATTACTTAAGAATGACCAAAGCCAAGCTCTGTAACGTGAAGTAAATAATGCCACTTATTATAATATAGCTAGTGCAAGCGTAATTCTAGCACTGAACATTTAGTTGTGCACAGTGGCTTCTGGTGAGACTTCTGAGCCCAGGATGCAGAGCACCCTATAGGATGGCATCGTGTCTGGGTGAGGCTCATCTCATGGCTCCCCCATTGCATGGTCCATGCCTCCCTGAGCATCTTGCAGTTCCTACTTCCAGCTGCACTGTGGAGTCTTCCTTTTCTTGTACAACAACTCTCTCGACTCTTTGTGGCATTGTCCCCTAAGTTCCTTCTGTGATTTAGCTCAGTGGATTTCCAAGCAGGCCTGAGACTTCCAGATGTGCCTCCGGTGTCGAGGCTCTTTGCCAAGGTGAGAAGAGGAGGCTTTCTCTTCTGGGTTGGATGCTGTGCAGCTTGGCCTTCTAATCGGAGCTCTTGGCACTCTGCACTTTTAGGACCCCTAAGTCTGCTACATGGAACTGGAGTAGAGCGAACACTGGCAGAAGTGTCCTGCATGCGCAGAATGTCATCCTTCTGGTTGGGGACCTCTCGAAGATCAGGACCATTGTGGATGGACGTCAGGAAGAAAGCTCCGCTGAGCAGTTCCCACAGGACAGCAGGCCCTCAGCACATGGTGACTTTTTCTTCCGGGCGTCTTTTCTGGGAATTGTTCCAGGGTCATGGCCTTATGCTCTTCGGATTCGAGGCAGAAAGGAGCCACTGCTTCTTCCTTATGGGTTGAGTGAGGACATCGTGACATTCACAGAAAGAGAAGCTGTCTTCAGATAGTCACACAGCTAAGATACTTGAACCTAACTCTCTGCCCAGGAGTGCTTAAGACATTGGGCCCACCGTAAGGACAGGAATGTTAGCCATGGGTTCAATATTGTTTTGTCTCTGGTTAGCTTCATTCTCTGAGCTTCAACTTTTCTCACCTGAAGGAATCCTTTTGAACATACAATGGTCTTTATGACCCTTGCCCTTCGGGATGCTGATTTTCCTTCAGAGTAGGGGCCTCATTAAAAGAACTGATTTCATTCAGTTTGTCAACAAACAGTTGCTCTGGGCCCAGTGTTTGCCACTCATTCACTCATCCATATTTATCAGATTTTCAAATGTTTTTAGGTAGCAAGGATCCATCATAGAACAAAACAAACTCTTTATCCTTGTCAGAGAGAGCAGGATATTACTGCTTGGGGATAGCTAAATAGGTACGTTAGAGTTGGCAAGCACAGTGGAAAATACAGAATAGCATCCTCTCTGAAAAGCTCTCTTGTTTGAACTGAGAACTGGTGGATGATAAGGTGAAACAGCATTCTATGTAGGAGAACACCAAGGGCAAAGTGGTGAGGAATGCGTGTGTTCTGTTCAGGACCAACGCAGAGCTCAGGTGGCTGGCAGGAGAGTGGTAGGACTGCTGTTTAAATGGGAAGTGTCCTCCCAAGAGTCATGCACGGAGGGCTTTTGCCAAGTGCAGCCATGCAAGAGATAGGCCTGGAGAGATAACTGCATCATTGCTGAGTTGGAGATTAAGGACTGGGGTCCAGCTGGAGGAAGTGCGAAAGGAACATAGCATTTCTGGGACCCTCCTTCCCTCCCTCCCTCCCTCCTTCCCTCCCTCCCTCCCTCCCTCCCTCCCTTCCTTCCTTCCTTC
>NDGN010154203.1:0-10063 GCA_002564285.1 Tympanoctomys barrerae
AAAAAAAAAAAAAAAAAAAAAAAAAAAAGGAAGGAAGGAGTTAAAATAAATAAGATTCTAGGACTTTCCTTCTGCATGCCAATAAACTGTCAAGCCATCTGTCTTCTCCTGGATGCCTGTGCCTCACCCTTCACATCAAAATACTCCTCTGGGTCACAGGGAAGAGAAATGAGTCACAGACCATAGGTCACTGGCCAGCAAATGAGTCAGGGTGTCTAGAGAGAGCAGAAGGGGCAGGAAATGACAGCTACGCCTTGGGAACCGTAAACATGGAGGCCAATGTGCAGCTGTAAACCTTAGCGTGACGTCCTTTTCCCCTTTTCTATCTCCTGGCACCGCACCCAGGTGTGCTGTCACAGCCTCTTGGCCGGAACCTCACCTTGGCGCTGTCCACTGCCCATCCACAGCTGTCCTTAGTGATCACACCGTGACCTGAGTCCCCCAGGATGCAGATGCCATGGCAACAAGGACCACACACCTCCCTGACAGTCCCTAGAAAATTAAAACACATTCACCCCATCTCCTGCCCTTCTTCCCAAAAAGGAGGCTTCCATGTTGAAGCTGCTCATCATGAAAAAGCATTCTGTCTCTGCCCAGCCTGTTACACAAAACTTCCACTTGAATTCTTTTTAATGCGGAGGAATTTGTTTTAATGTCTAAGACACTATGATGTTGGGCACATATAAAAAACAAACACGAGCTTTAAAACTTAAGTATCCTCCAAGGAATCATGAACAAATTCTGGCTGATAACCAAAGTCCTCTCAATCCTAAAACTTGATTTTGTATGAGGTTTGTGGTAAACATTATGGCAGAATCCATATCAAATTTCTTTCTTTTTGTTGGTGTGGTGGCAATATAAAATTGGTGAAGAGGCGGCCCTCCCCACTCTTCCTCACCCACAGCCCTCTGAGGTTCACCAAAACTAATGGCACAAACACAGAAACCAGATTAACAGCAGAGTGACCAAATTTCAACTTTATGTTGTCAGCATAAGTACACTTTACCTAATTTCTCAGAAATGCAGGGTGACCTTAAACTCAGCTTCAGCCTCCTGAGTACCAGGATTATATGAGTACACTACCACACCCAGCACCACTCTGCATTTTTCAAGTGTCACAAGTGTCAGTTTTTCTGTTCCAAGGTTTCCTCAAGAAATGAGTCATTCCCGCCAGTACATGAAGTGGTAGGTACCTGGTACCCTGAGAATGCCTACCACACACTGGCTCTCCACAACCTTCCCAGACTTCATCAGTGGTTAAGAAACAACCACAATCATAATTAAAAAGAAAAATATGTCAAATAGGAAATCTTATGATAGTCTGCTCTCTTGACCCACCCAGAAAACACAACACGGTTGTTGGTTTGAAGTTGGCAGTGGATTTAATAGTGTGGGCTAGAGAGTTTCGACCATGTCAAATGTTGAGCAGAAATACTCCTGGCCCAAAGGAATGCAGAGGGTGTGTGGGAAACCCTAAGCTCCGCCTTTTCTATCCAACACGAGTACTGCAGCAGAGACTCTAGCCCACCTGGACAGCCCTCCCTGAACACATTCGGTTACAGAAAACCTCTGCTTGTTCCCAGTCTTGGGAACACAGCTACAAACCAAAGCTTAGCACAGCCGATGACTTTCTGGTCTCCACATGCCCCTCCGCTCTGCTTGCCCATTCACTCAGCAGCCCCTTAGATTCCCCTTGCACCATCTGAGTTAGCCAATCAGGATCAATTGTGCACCCCAAACCCAAAAAGGAGGAAAGTCAGCTAGCTGCTCCTGCTAGGGATAAATCCCAACCCTGCTGCCTCACTGCTGAGGTAGGCTTGTGCCCTTTTGCAAAACTAAAGCCTTGTTGAGATTTCTCTTGGGTGGGGTGCTATAGGAAATTGAACTCACAAGGCAGGCACTGTACTGCTGGGCTGTATCTCTGGCTTGAGATTACTTTGACTTTTTTTTTTTTTTTGGTACTGGGAACTGAACTCAGGTCCTTGTACTTGCCAAGCGGGTGCTGTGCCACTAAGCTATAGCCCCAGCCCTCTGGCTTAGATTTCTTGATGTCTGAGTACTTTATTATTTGCGCTGACAAATTCAGTCTGGGCGCTCATTTCCAATGGGTGGGAGGGTAGTGTTCAAGTCCATGGGAGCAGAATCATCAGTATGTCCCTTCTTTGATGGGCAGTGGAAGTGGGGTGCTGGGGATTGAACCTAGGGCCTTGTGCTTGTTACTTACACACTGCCCCTGAGCAATGCCCATCACCCATAGCCCAGTACAGTATGTCTGACTTGGACTGACTGCTGCTGCTACTGTTTTGAATCAGTAAGACAATTTCCCATCACTTTAGACCAAAGACAAAATGAATAGCTTGGCTCGACAGCCACTCAGCACCAAACTTGGAGGGCTACGGACCAAGCCTACTCAACCTGCTCTGTAAGACAGGTACAGTGGGAGGAGATTAACAACTGGTTACAAGGGCTGGGGAAATAGCTTGGTGGTACAGTGCTTGCCTACCATGCACAAGGCCCTAAGGTCAATCCCCAGCACCACAAAAGAAAAAAAAAGTTACAAGTGAAGCAATCTATATACATAACCGACATGCCTTGGGGTGCTGTCAAGTGTTCTCCAATGGCAGGCTGTGGTGGGAAAATCGAGGAAGAAAGAATCAGAGAGCCACAGACTTGACCACCCTCGCGGGAAAGGCAGACTTTAGAAAAAGAGTAAGCCTGCTTACAAACTGAATAGGAATCAATGGATTTTGTATATTTGCATATTTTTCATTGGTACTGGAGATGGAAGTCCAGGAATTTACATGCCAGGCAACCACTGAACCACTGAATTATGTCTCCAGACATTTTATTTTATTGAGACAGGCTCTTGCTAAGTTGCTCTAGCTGGGCTCACACTTGGGTTGCTTCTGCCACAGCCTCCTGAGTAGCTGGAATTACAGTTATGTGTCACTGTGCCCAACAAACTTTTTCTTATTGAACTCTTTCTGCTGTCCGAATTTTAGTTGACGTCAGCCTTCTCGGCCCCCATCTCTGGATGAACCTCGCCAAACTTCTAGAAGGCTGACACCTTCAGATCCTTGCAGGTAGTTCTCAGACCCACCCTGACCACCACCCCTTAGTCACAGTGGGCCACACACCACACTGAAAGCCCTTTCAATCTGTCACTGTCTCAGTCCCTGCCCACCGTTAATCATCATTCTTTCACCAACAATCAAAACTTTCCCATAGAGGTACCCTTTTCTTCCTTCTGCCATCTACTGGCAAAAATGAAAATGTCCTGTTCTCTCACCTGGTTGGTGTCAACTTAAAACACAGATTCTGAAAGCTTCCTGGTATTAACACTTATGTTATTTGTACAACATATTTTTTCCAAAGGAAGAATAATTCTATAAATGATGCTTAGTCATTTATTCAATAAGCATTAAGTGAATAATATGGAATTACACACATATTCAGTATAAAGAGCTGACTGGGAATCAAATCTGGTGGCAATTTTTTACTCAGCACATCCCAACTGTACGACCTAGCAAGTCACTTACCCCTGCAACTGTAAAAATTGAAATAGTAGGAATAACAGTAATAACAACTTACACCTGTGAATCAATATGATGAGCCAGAGTATAGCTCATTTAAACTTCACAACCCTGTAGGTAGGTACTACGCTTCTTCAGATAAAGAGATTTAAATTCAAAAAGACTGAATAACATGCCCAAGATCTCCGAGCTCTGAAAGGGCGCTGTAGCCAGCTGCCTCCACAGCACTGAGGGGAACACTAATATCTATCTGCCAGATTTGCTTGAATAGCTGGAGTCAGTACCACAAAGTTCCAGCATGGAGTAGGTTCCAGCTAACAATAGGTACTGAGCATCCACTGTGTGTTGGGCCTTGGAAGACGTAACATCCAGTAAGCCATGGGTAGCAAGCATAATCACAACACAGCGCTAAGACAGAGCTTTGCAAGGACGCCTAGTCTTTTCCTCAGTACTGTCCTCAGATACCTGGCACAGTGGCTGGGAGGTGGCACACAGCAGAAGGGAAGAAGGGACAGAACAGAATGTTACAAACTAGGCTCTGGACTTGGTGAGGCAGATCAGATAAATTCTCTAATTTCTGTACTAATGAGGACTTTAAAAAGCGCAGATAGGACCAGGGAGATAAGTCAATGGAATAAGTACCCGCCTGGCAAGCGCAGGAGAGCTCAGTTCAATCCCCAGTACCACCAAAAAAGAAAAGAAAAAAGCGCAGAGTGGTTCAGGAGCACACGTCATATAGCAAGAGGGAACTGGTCTCATGACTGTTTTCCCAAACTCTGTTGCATTCCCATCCCCTTCCTGCTCCTTCCAACCCCTTGATGGCATCAACAGGTTACTGAAGGGCCATGGTGACAGGGGACATCCTTTGCTTTAGGAAGGTATGAGGTAAACAGATGGCTATGAACAGACAAAAGTCCCAAGAATCCAAACAGACATTTGAGATGGCCGGCACTCTAGCTGAGCGCATTCTCTTCCTGCCTCCTTCCCGCCTAGCGCAACTCAGCTCCTTCCCCTAAGGTGTGCCGGCTGGGTGCCATTTCCCAGACCTCAAGTTTCTGCAGTTATTTTTAGCTGGACTCTGAGTGCATACCGGAGACAGGTGAGGCCTGAAAAGGAATGTAGGTGTGGGTAACCCTTGACTCTCTAGTGCCCTGGTCTGAGTCTATGGTTCCAGCAGAGAGGCATCGCACACCTTGATGTATAATCTGCCCTCAGGCTAGATTTCACCTTAAGAACTGTGTGGATCAGGCCTTCTAATACATTCTCTTCATTTAGTGTTAGGGACGTATTTTTTCCATGCTGTTTCGTGATCTGTTTTTGATAACCTGAATTCCTTCATTTTTTTTGTAACGACACAGCCTCTGGTTCTTCCTGATCTCATTTCTCAGTGCTTTGAGGGACTTGCTAGACTAGGTCTCTGATGTGTATTGGCAGAAACTCTGCAGGCAGGAAGCTGCCTGGAAAGACCTCTGGATATTAAGCTAAACCCTGGGATAGCCAGAACGTTTTTTGAGAAACTGAGACAGAAATCACAAACTAGTTGACTAGACCCTTAACAAGAACTGAAATTCTCGGAGCGCCCTGGGATTCGGGCCTGCTTTACCTGCCTGCAGGCCCTTCAGTGGGGTCCCAGGACACTTTCCTAAGATAGAAGGGTGTCTTCTTCATTCATACCTCCACCTCCACAGAAAAACCAGGCATATGCGATACCACGAAGCAATTCTTACACCAACTGCATCAATGAATACCACATAACTTAGCTTTATGATTACATGAGCAGGGGATATTTTTCTCTAGGCTGGCCTGATATGGCTACTGCAATACAGTCCCTTTATGAAGTCATAAAGATCTACGTATTTACTCAGAATTGGGGAGGGGAGAGATTGCTTCAAGGTTCAGTTTCTTAAATTAGGAAATGTAGAACTAAAAAATTATTAAACTTAAGATATCCTCCAGGATAATTCCAATCTCTCCTCCTGACCCCCCACGGGTACCCCAATCCAACTTCAACTTGCTTCTGTAGTTCACCATTATGTTAAATCAAACACCAATCACCCACTGGTTCAGATTTACGCTTGCTCTGCATCCTAAGCCACCCTTATGAGTGCCATTGGCCTCCAAAGTCCCATGTTAGTAGAGAATTGATTCCAAGTGGCAGGCTTGATGCACAAGTCATGAGTATGACCCCCATACAACCATCTGCCTGTTTCAACCCCTTTTCTCCTTTTTTAAAAAACTGTATCTTGACTCCTCTAACTTATCCTTCTTTCAAATGCATCATAATGGACAATGAAATATATAAGAAACTAAACAAACCACCTGCTATATATATTTTTTTCACATGCTCTGCTTCAATTCACAAAATAGAATCTATAGAATTCACCTTATCGGGTTGCATGTGACAGAAAGCACTCCATCCACTCACTTATTTACGTAGGCAGCACTGGGGACTGAACCTAGAGCATTTCTGCAGTAAGCTCTATTCTCAGCCCATTTTATTGAGAGGTCTTGCTAAGCTGCCCAAGCTGGTCTCAAATTTGCAATCCTCCTGCCTCAGCTCCTAAGTAGCTGGCATTACAGGTATACACCAACGTGCCTGGCTTCCCGGCACGCAATGGATCACCCAGAAACACCCACAGAGAGTACTCTTGCCTTGTAATTTTCTCACCAGATATGGCAACTTTTAGGCCATACCTTCAAGATGCACCACACATGCAGTTTTCTCTTCTTCCAAACTTCATTTACAATCATAGTTCACCCAAGTGATTCTCTGCAATCTCTTTTACCTTGATTCAGCCAATGTATATCTTCTCTTCTAATAAAATTGAGTCAGGGCTGGCAAGATAGCTCAGCACAATAAGTGGCCACTTAGGCAAGCACAGGGGCCAGGGATCAACCCCTGGTCCCACATGCAGCGCCAGCCCCACCCCCCAGGCACACTGAGCTGGCACAGAGACTGGGAGCGGTGGCACGTGCCTGTAATCCCAGCACTGTGGAGGCTGAAAACAGGAGGATCACTCTAAGTCCAAGCTGCGTAGTGAGGCCCTGTACCAAATACATAAATAAAATAAAAATGACAGAGTCAACAAAAAGTATTACACATCTTCCATGTGAAAAAGTCCTCAGAACAAAAGACTGTGGCTGGGAAGCTGACAGCTGTCTCTGATTTCCAGCAATCCTCGCCTCCCAGCCCTGCCCTCCAGGGCCAGTGCTTCCTTCCACTCAGCTCACCATCATCTGAACTTAATCCCTGATACAAGGAGATAAAGAATCCTGGGCACCAAGGACAAGTGGATGAAATAAAGTCCTAGAATTACCCCCCTCTGCTGGTGTGTTCTGATTTTACACTCATCACTTGGGGATAGGATCCACATAAACCAGTCTTCCTAACCACCTGCTTGACTCCAGTCAGGGAAGTTAATCTATTTAGTGATCTTTAGTCCTTTTATGGTCAGTCCTACTGATGGCATTTGTTCCACCCCCAAGAGAAGCACAGCCTCTTTAAATACTTCCACTTCAAAGCCATCCCGCATACCATTCCTTCACTAAGTTCCTTTTAAAATCATACTATAATACTTACTGTAAGTTAAAAACCACCAATGAGTGAGCCATTTAACTACCCTGTTACATTCTTACCCATTAGCTAGACCTGTTTTTGTTTTTTGAAATAGGGTCTTGCTATGTCCTTAAACTGTCCATGCTGGGCTCAAACTTATCATCCTGGACAGGTATAGTGGTGTACACCTGTAATCCCAGCACTTCAGAGGCTGAGGCAGGAGGATCACTAGGCATTGCAGGCCAGCCTAAGATATACAATGAGCTCAAGGTCAGCTTAGACTACACAAAAAAATCTTATCTCAAAAAAAAAAAACAACAACAAAACCCTGAAAACCAAAAAAAATCCCAATCTACAACCCTCCTCCAGAGTGTGGGATTATAGGCATGCACCTATAATGTAACTCCTTACTTGGAGTAAGAGCTTACTTAAACCTAAAAATCCCTTTGATATCAAGGTCTCCAAAAAGTCTAAATCTTTTAAAAATAAAATTTAAGTTTATTGTTTTACATCGAGTGCAGTGAAGCATAAACTAAGCTAGCTTCATACCACCTAGGAATGTCCAATCATCATTGCGTTACAATGACTGGCCGTGTTTCATCACCCAAGTCCTTGACTTGCACCTGAAAATCAAGACAAAAGGTCTATGTAAAGTGAGAGCAGGGCACACACGTCCCACTCAGGTCATGAGCTAGGAATCAAAGCAAAGAACAGCGAGTACTGACATCACCACTGCACATATCAACCAGTGGCAATGACACCACCACGAAGAAGGGGCACGCATGCCCAGGGGGCCGAGAGCTTCTGGACACAAGTCCCACAGACTCCATCCGGGGAGCACCAGTGGAGGCCTTTCATTCTCTTTCTCCATCCCTGCTTACAGAGAGCAGGATTCAAGTCCTTGGAAAAGTGATTAACGGCCTTTCCGTTTCTTCATTTTCCCTCCAGCCACTTTGTTCCTGACTCCGATAGCCCCCTCTGTGTCGTCATTGTCTCCGGCTTCCTCCCGTGAACGTTTCTTCTTTTCGCCATGTTCCCTTAACTCCTGTAGGGCAGCAGAAAGGACCCGACTGAGAATGAGCTGCTGGCACTGAGGTACCACATTCTAGGCCATCTCCTCAGATCAGGCATCGAGAAGAGCCCCAACACCTGATCCTGGCAAGGAACAGCAATCACAAACTCAACCATGCAAAATGTCAACCTTATTAGTCATCAAAGCATAAAATTAAAACAGGCCCTTATTTTCACATGGCAGATTGGCAAAGATCTAAGACAAAGACAAGGGGGCCTGGGAGATAGCTCAGTAGGATAAACCCTTGCCAGGCAATTGCAAGGGTCTGAGTTTAATTCCTGGTTCCACCAAAAAAATAAAAAAATAAAAACAAAACCAAGACAGACAGGGAAGGGAAATAAAAACATGTCACTGTATACACACCAACTCCCCACAATGAATGTAATTATTATATACCACAAGCATGTACTAATAAAAATTAAGAAATTAAGAAAACGTATTATCCGAGGTATGGTAAAATTTACCTCTAATTTGACATTATCTATAAATCCAAATTTTATTTATGTGGGTTTCTTGGCCTAAGAATTCTACCTCTAGGAATTTAAGGAGACAAGTATGCCAAACTGCAAATATTAAGATGTTCAACCCAGTATTAGTTAAAACTTTAAAAAGCTAGAAAAAAGAAAAAATATCTATCAATATAAACCATGATACATACATTGATAGAATCCCTTGTAGCAATTAAGAACTGGTCAGAGGTCAGGGGCTTGGAAGTATGAAAGTGGGGATGTAAAGAAAGGCTCATTGCCCAGTGTGGTGGCACACACCTGTCATCTCAGCACTTTGAGAAGCTGAGGCAAGGGGACTACAAATTTAAGTCTGTCCTGGGCAACTCAGCAAGACCTTATCTCCAAACATTTTAAAAAGAGCTGGGAATGTAGCCCAATGTGAAAGCCTGAGTTCCAAAACAAGTTCCAATTATAGGTAAAGAGAGAAAACAGCCAAATGTTATCAATAGTTCTGTGGGAGATTATTTAGCTTTTCATTTACTTTTTTTTTTCTTCTTCTTCTTTTTTTTTTTCCTGAGAAAGGGGTTCAGTCTGCCCGAGGTCACTATGTAGCTCAGGCCTGGACTTGAACTTGCAATGATCCTCTTCCCCAGCCTTCCAAGTGTTACGATTATAGTATGTGCCACCAACCCCAGCTTTATCTAGTACTTTAAACCTTTCTGTATTTTCTAAATTTCCTTCCCAAAGTACAGGTAGTACTTTTATCAACAAAATACAAGACAGGGCTGAGAATTTAGCTCAGTGGTGCAGCACCTGCCTGACAAACATGAAGTCCTGAGTTCAAATCCTAGTACCCGCCTCCCCACCCCCCCAAAAAGAGAAAAACAAACAAAAATGTTCATGCAGACAGAGAAGCCAAACAAGTCTGCAGTTCAGCCACTCAGAAAGCAACTGATGGGCAATTTCTCCCTCTCTTGGTCTAGAACTTAGGAAGAAAAAAACACTCAAAGGTTTCTTCTAGAATCTTCTCATCCTTGCCCCTGCTGCTTTTACCACTACTAGTAATGACATGCTATTTAAGCTTTTCTGGTGCTCACCAAACACCACAGATATGCAAGGCAAGTATTATTCCCAGTTTATAGGTGAGGAACTAAACCTGAGAGATTAGGCAAAATGATCTAGTACAGTCCACAGCCAGGTCTCCTGACCTCAAGTCTGATGGGCTTTTTTTAACCACATATAATAGAGTCCATGAACACGGGCTGATAATGCGGCCACTCAGGTCAGATTAGGTCTGAATGTTGATTCAACCATGTGGCTACATGGTCTAAAGCCCATTATCTACCATGTCTATAAACCTTAGTTTTTGCTTATCTTATTTTCTTTTTAATTTATTTATTTATTTTTTATTGAGAAATAAATATGAATGAGACAGTTTCACAGCTGATTAACA
>NDGN010155207.1:0-17199 GCA_002564285.1 Tympanoctomys barrerae
AAACTGTCCTACTAATCAGTTTTGAAACTGTCTCATTGCTATTCATTTCTCAATAAAATTAATAAAAATAAAAGAAAATGAGACAGTGAAGTCAGCATGGTAAAGAATCTGATATAATTTTTTCAAGGGGAACTAAGCCAGTTCCTGTCTCTTGCTAGCTGGACTTCATGCTGAAGGTACCAACTGGAGCACATCTTCAGAACAACCATACTCCATGGCAGTGAAATGGCATTTTAGCGATTTACCCTAAGAGAAAATGATCAGAGATATGCTCCACATTACAGAAAGGTTTTCACTGCTGGATTACTATAACAATGGCGAATAAACCTTGAAAACATTCTACAGATTGTAGTTGGCTGGCAAATTACAGAGTTCTCATTCAGCTGCACACTATGCAGCTCTTGGGGCTGACACATACATGTTCAGACTCAGGCACTCACATGTCTTTAGGTAACGTATAAAAGAATATCCAGGAGCGATTAAACAAAGGCTTCACATCGAGCGGGTGAAGAGGAATATCACAGGTGAATGTTGCTGGAGTGTGTGTGTGTGTGGGGGGGGTGTACTTCATTAAAAAATTCTTCTTGCCAGGTTTTTCCTGCAGGAGTATGGCCTTTTTGGTAACCAAGAAGGAAAGGATCTTGCTGGAATACTGAGGGCTAGTCCAGTCCTGTTCTTAGCTACTGGTGTTGTTAGCATTCAAGGAAAATGTCCTGCAACTCTTGTACCCGTCTTCCCAGCCCATGGGAGCGGCAGCTTCTCCTTGGTGGGAGGAGCCATCTAATAAACGTGGCCAGCAGTAAACAAAGCCACCATCCCAGTTTCCATGACAATCCAGAGAGCCCTTGTCTTAAACATGAAGTGGATGGGAGAAAATCCCTACCATTCCTCCCTGGGTGGTTAAGATGGCCCAGTAATGGCTTTGCAATAAAATAGGATTTATACAAGGACACTATCAATGTAGGTAGAGCGACAGTGTTTATTTAAACTCTCAGTACCTAGGCTTCCTGCCAGTTCTTGCCAGGACAGAGTTAATGCTCTATGTGTAGAGTTGGTACCTTCGATGACTTCCAGCATTAAGGTGTCTTCACATTGGTGGCAAAACAAATATGTGTAGTGTCTGACCCTAGGATTCCTTGTATTGAGTGATTAAGAGGTGCCTATGAATAAAAGACTTGAAGCATTAGTTCAGTGATGTTTTAAAATGCTTTATTACAATCTCAATAGAGTTTCTCTTTATACCTCTATTGATACATGCATATAACATGCACGCATACATATATTGATTAAGGTATAATACACATCTATGAAAAATCTGACAAGTTTTTATATGAATAATGGAAATGAACTCTAAAACACTGAATATGCACTAGAGCTTGTGCCCAGTACTTAATAAGTACCACTTTTGCCAAATGGCGATCCCTTCTTTTACAAATGGGACCTTGCCTTTTAATGTAGCAAAGTCATGAACTAGATCTAGCCTGGGCCTTTGAGCTGCCAACCCTAACACTGGAGACGACTGTGAGCTAGGAACAGCCCACTGGATCCTGCAGACACTGAAGAGGGCTTGGGCTAGCTCCAAGGTATCTTGAGGTTTTCACATCAGGAAGTACAGGAAGGAAGGTCAATCATCTTCACTATCTTGTGGTGCTAAGAGCCCACAGCCCTCTATACACACACATACCCATGCTTACCCTAAATAATTATTCTAAAATCCTTTGGTCCTGGCTATCAGAAAAGCCACTTGCAAAAAAGCCACCTTGAACCTAGATGTTGGACAGTTCTGTGACCCTTGCACATGCGAAAGCCTCCCAGCATGCTTTGGACTCCGGTCGCTCTGCAGTCCCTCCTTGCAGCAGTTAGACCCAAGGATCCCCGCAGCCCACCATGGGGCCTGGACCTCAGCCACCTGCCACTCATGGGCTGGTTCTCTCCTCAGCTCTGCAGCTGTGACTTGTGCAGGGACCTTTGACAATCTCTGGCCTTTGGTTTCTGTGGCAGCTGGGAGAGGTTTAGATAGCGAATGCCCAGCTTTCTCCAAGGTTCTTGTGACACCAAAACCATGATTTCTTCTTCTCCCGGGCCACACCCGTAGGAACGCAGACACCCAGGCCTCTGCCTCTGAGATAAGACCAAACTCTCAGCTGCAGTATCCTTGTCCAAACCTTTTTGCTTTTCCTGGGTTGTTGCCTTTCTGCTTTGTTTCTTTCTGTTTTGTTTCTTTTTTGGTTGTCTTGCTTTGCCTTGCCTCAGCTCAGCTAACGCAGGGTGAATTGGATGGATTTAAGCTCAGCCTGTGCTCCCTCCTCTTCCCAGGCTTCCGCATTCTGTCTCCACCAGTACCCGCAGGCAAGGAGTTCTGTGTCCAGGCATCTCCCGGAGACAGCACAAAGCGGGAGCCGCAGAGCTGGGGGAGCCGCAGAGTTGGGGGAGCCGAGCTAGGAGCTGGCCTCCGAGGCCTGGGGGTGCCATTCCTTGCTGCCAGCTCAAAGGGGCGAATGTGTGTCGATCAGTGCGCTCATTTAGCTCTCTCCCGGCCTCTCCCTCGGTTAACACCCCAGCACACACAATACCACCGAAGGTGATTATCTCTGCTAGCATAATTCCTCCCTAACATCTGCTTTCGCCCATAACACTCCACTAATTTTTCCCTCATTTCATTACACATAATTTTCTTTCAACACAATCTACATGTATTAAGTGGTAATGACTTTCCAGTTAAGAGCAAATCGACACCAAGGGACCCTCGTCCCCCCCACGGTTGCCTGCAGAGCCTGACTCTGGCTATTAGAGATAAATTTGGTACCTCAGGAAGCTGCAGCGGGGTAATCAATCAATTAAGCGGTTAGGACATACATTATCAAACTTCCCCAGTGCGGGGGGCAAGGGGCCATGCTGATCCACTTGCCATGATTTTTTAGGAATTCAAAAAAAATGAATAAATAAGATGGAGAGCTATTATACAACCAGGCTATAATTTGCCAGTCAAAGTCAGAGGCTGTCAGGCTGAATGCTGGGGAGAGGTGGAGGCAGCCCTGGCCTGGGCGGCCCCTTCCGGGCTGGAATCTGTCTCTGTTCTACACCAGCGGTAGACCAGGGCCACAGGAGAGAGACCTGGGGGCCGGAAGTTCCTGTCCTTCCAAAAGGAATTATACCTCCTCCTGCCCACATGTGCCACAGGGATTAGCGAAGATCATGCCCCTGGAGCCAGCTGGCCCATCCTGGGTGGGCAGGGAGCCTCAATTACCGCGCTCCACCCCAGACATTGGACTTAGCAAATGACAGGGGAGCCAAGAGTGCCAAAACGCGGCCGTCACACCTAGAATTAGTCGCCTTCCGCACCATCTGCAGCACAGTCACCATTGTAGTCCTGAAGTTTTAAAAGAAAAAGCCAAAATACATAGAATCCAGAAAATAAATCGAGACCCTACGTCACTCCCATGTACCGCTTACAGTCCCCCTCATCTGTGGAAATGGGCATATTAATGTCACGCGTCTGCCCCTGCCAGGGCCACCAGAGCAATCAGGAAAAATGCACTAAACTTTCTGGGAAGCTACTGTGAACCACAAACAGGATAGGATTTTATTTAATAGCATAATGTACCTAACTGTGATGTTACCAACTGAATCCATACTGTAAATATTACATGAGTTTGAAAAGTTTATTTAAATTTATCCACATGGTTCAAAAATCAAATTAGCTTCCACAGAAGAAGACAAACCAACAAAATATGAACAGTCAATATGTAAAGAAATTCAGGATAAGGGGCTGGCCAGATAGCTCAGCAGATTAAAGTGCCTGTTTAGGCTTATGTAAGGATGGGGTTCAATCCCCTGAGTGCCACGCTGGCCTGGGCCCCAGAGCCCACTGAGATGGTGATTGAGACTGGGTGTGGTGGCATGCACCTGTAATCCCAGCATTTAAGAGGCTGAAAGACAGGAAGGCTCACTACCAGTCCAATCTGTATAGTGAGACCCTGTAGACCCTGTACCAAATACAGTTTTTAAAAAAGGAAGAAATTGAGGGTACATATGACAATAGCTTTTAAAAATCAAATAAAATTCAAATAAATGAAACAGACTATTTTTTTCAATATATGTATCAGATAATATGTCCATATGCTTGCCCTATCTATAACATATATGTTCTTAAAAATTAATAAAAAAAGAAAGGAAAAATAAAACAGGAGTTATAACAACAGTGAACAGTGCTTACCATGTGCAGCCCTAAAGGACTTATATCTTTTAATTTACTTAGCAAAAAAGGGAACAAAACAGAAATGAACAAATGAGGAAAAAATATTGAAATAATGTCTAAAATACTGAATCTCCTCATAGGCAAAGAAATGTAAAATGAATTAATGAAATGTAGTGGTTTTATCAATAAAGTTTTACAATGACATTCTGGTACAGGCTTTTCAGGTAAAAGAGGGATTATTTACACTGTTCTTTTGTATGTGACTAAGTAAAAATAAGAATAAGGAAAAGAAAAAGAAAATGCCATGGGGCAAATTTCTAATATGTGTCCAAAACTCTAACATATGCACACACACTGACCCAATAGGTGTAGCTCCCTGGACTCTGTGCTTCAGCAGCCACAAAGATGTTCGCCACCCTGCTGATTATAGTGGCAAATATCAGAAGCAGCAAGGCTCGGTGCCAGGAGAAGGTGTTCGAGGGTTGGGCAGATTCAGTGGGCACCTGCCTGGTGCCAGGGTCTGTGGTGAGGGTGAAGACAGAGCGGTGGACGGAACAGACTGGACGCCCTCTCTCAGGTCTCCGGGGACAGCGCAGGGGGATCTGCTATGACGTGCGCATGAGATGGGAGACCAGGTCCCTTTACTCGACATGCGTGCTGTGGGTCTCTTCTGACCTCAGCCGTGCTCTAAATCCAAACTTACAACCTCACTCAGGGTGCCAATCTCTGTACTCAGAGAGCTTCGACTCCAATTGGGAAGAGAGGAAGCAGAGAAGTAGACAGTTTGTTACAGAACTGTACTGCATGATGTGGGGAAAAGTACATCCTGGGAAGTGACAGCGCTTATATGACAGCATGCGTGACAGTATGAGGCCATTCCTGTAAGCATGCAAGAATATGCTACTGTTTGCATTCCTAAAATATTAGAGGATGCAGACAAACTTCTGGGCACCTCTGGACTTTTTTTTTTATTTTTTCAATTTCCTTCGTACTTTTACTTTAAAATGAAGCAAAGCAAACAGACCGCAGGTCCACGTAACAGCAGTTTTTAGCGGCTGGCTATACCTTTAAACCTAATTGATTCATCTTTTATGACAGCCTTAGGACTCGCTCTCTTAACTCAGATCAAAAAAGTAAAATGAGTGCCGAGTTACTGTGCAGACACGCTGTAAACAACACAGAAGAATTAAACTGGAGCTCCAAAAAAGTGGGCGACCCAAGAACTCACCTGCAGACCAACCTTCAGTCTGTAGTTGAGGACACCAGGCAGGCCTGCTAGGGACAGAACAAGACTGTGTGATCAAAATACTGCAAAAAAATGACCAGCAATCGATGACACATTCTCTGTGAAATGAAACAAAGTCCAACCATTGGTAAAACACCCTAGAATTAATGCAGCTCCTCTGTTCTGCACAGGCAGAAGAAAAATGATAGCTGGCACAGTATGGGCCTGTGCTCATCCATGTGAAGTAAGTTGAGTTTTACTCTTCGTATTAGGGATCTTGGATACAATACCCGACACCCATAGTGTGAAGGAGGAGAGTTCTAATTCAGCTCATGTTTCAAGAGGATTATGATCAGCGAGGCCCAAGGCAGGAGCAACATGGCAAAAAGATGTGGGGGAGAACAGACGAGCAGAGCCAGAGAAGAAGGGGCAGGGACCAGGCACAGACCCCAAGGCAACACCTCCACGGCCCACGCAGAAGCACCCAGGTGTGCGCTCCGCCAAGGCCTGCCCAGCTGTCAAGGCCGATCGCGTTGCCTGTCCTTCTTACCTGCCACACTTTTGAATTAGCTTTATTTAATGCTATTTTGGTCTAGATGTATTATTGGAAATTTGTAGATGAGTTATCTGGGAGGCGCCATTGAAAGCGTTTTCATTATCCTCTGCAAAGATATTAGGACTGTTATCATGATGGAACAGGAGGGCCTTCAGGGTGCTCTGCCCATGCTTGGTCTACGGGCCTGCATACTGAGCCTCTGATAACCTGAGCGGCTGGCCCACGGAAAATGCAGGAAATGGGTCAGATCAGGAACAAGTCTTCTGGCTCCAGTTCTGCTGTTCTTTCTTCCTCCTTCCCTTCTTCTTTCCTTTTTAATTTTCTCTGCATGCAGCAGATGGAAACAAGAGCTGTCTGCACCCTGGGCAAGTGCTCTGCCACCAAGCAATGGAGGTCCCGTGTCTCCAGCCCACACTGTCCTTTCTTCCTGCACAGAAAGGAAAAGACTTTTTAGGCTACATTTTGAATTTTAAAAACCTATGTAAGAAATTTGGAAAGAGGGTACAAAATCAAATCAAGAAGTCTCTGCAGTGCCTTTTGTTTTTAATAAACCCATTGTGACCTCCTGTGTGCAGTCCAAAATCCAGTTGCCTATTTGTCTTCTAAACCTTTCACCCTGCTCAGTGTCTACAGCAAAATGTGCTGAGTCAGCCAGATGCTTAGGCCAAGCAGGGTTTTAATTTCTTTTAAGAAGTAAGTATGAACAGGACAATAGTGGAGTCCTTGAGAACAGTAGTCGATGCAAAAGAAAATCTTGTGTTTATTTGGCCATTTGTTTTAAGACGAAAGTGTAGACACTGGGCTGAACAGAGACAGGCGAGGCACTTCAAGCAATTTTCTGAGACTACGGGCACAGGCAGGGTGGAACCTGTGCAGAAAATGAGCCAGATGCCTGCCTCCCAAATCCAGTGTTCCTCTGCACGCTGGCTGGGCTCGTTCTGTGTTCTCTCAGAGGCTGGAAGCCCCAGTGGCTCTCTAGAGCTAGAAAATAGAATCATAGGCCAAGTGCTGAAAGGACCTAGTAGCATCAAAGAAGACCCTGTGAGCAAATCCGGGCCTCTCCACTGGCCTGGGGGTGCCTGGGTCTCCCTGTGGCCTTCGGTCCTGGCAGGAATGAGTACCAGGGACTCACTGGGGAGGGGTGCATGGCTTTATTTTTTGTCCATTCTGTCCTTCCACGTAACCACTCTTTTCCTGCCCTTCTCCTTCCCTCTGCATCGCAAGATGTCTGGCATGAAATCTCACAGATCAACATTTTCAGCAGGGCTGTGCCAACAGGTTTCAACTCGACTTGCTGTCCATTCGAAACAGAGTGTTTCATTTGTTTGCTTCCAAGAACAAGCAGGGTTGTAGCTCTTGCTGCTGAAAAAGGGTATCTTTATGTTGAATTGGAGTTTTTCTAAAGAGATGACAAATTCATCTGACATGGATTATTTAGAGAAAGAATCTTTATTGTGTTACGCGTTGCGCAAGCACATTCCGCCGTTGCGTGTCAGTCCATTGCTTTGTTATTTTAAAGTTCCTCTTCGCTTTGAGAGCATCCACTGGCAGCAATCTGCAGTAAGGATCCTGAAACTGTTAGCCACAAAAAGTGGGAGGAAGCACCCCATCTAGCAGCTGACTTTACAAGGTAGGGAGACTGAGTTGGGAAAATAACAGGGAGCCACACGCGGCCAGATCGGGCTCACAGTGCCAGCGGGACAGACTCCGAGCTGTAGTCACACAAGGCAGGGAGTCGCCTCTTCAATACTGTTGAAGGCTTCTTTAAGGCCTCTTTCAAGTTGCAGTTTATTTTTTGCCGTTGTCATCCTGCCCCTTTTACACCACAGCTCCAAGAACACGTGGTCCCTATGTGCTGTATTGTGTTTAGGGCTCATTTGTGTACAAGCTGCTGGTAGGTGACTATTTTGCAGCATTTTATAAAATACTTTTCCATTCTACCTGTACAAAGTACTGTTATAGTATTTTCTGTAGAAGTTTTGAAGTACAGGACACTATTATTATTTTTTTGCTACTTGAAAAATATGACGAGCAGAATAGAGATATCTGATCGTAAAAGTAAAGACTAGTGATGGGTGGCTAGGTGGACGGACAGATGGATGGACAAATGGAAGGATGGATGGGAAATGGACCAACAGACATGTTTATATATTCACATACATGTCATGTGATGACCAATCATGCCAGTTGTTTACAGAGCCCTAATTAATGCAGCCTATATATGTGCATCTTCTGGATCTGCAGGCAGGGCTGCCTGGGCCCCGCATCCCAGATGTGCCAGAGGAAGAGCCTGACACCAAGCGAATGCTGACAGCATTTGTGCGACAAACCCCCCACACCTGGGAGGAGCCCCAGGTGACAGAACAACACCCAGGCTTCGAATTTCAGGAGCACAGCATCATCCTCCCCAGCCCTGGTCCTGACTCCAGGTCTCCTTGCTCCGGGAGATGAGCTCTCTGCGGCCACAGCCCTGAGGGCCTCTCAGGCTCAGCTTGGCGTGCGGGCAGAAGCCCAGCCCTGAGCTGAAAGGCCCACCTGGGACAGCACCCTGCTCTTTCGCCCCACTCCGGGACGTTCCGTCCTCCCCCACCCCCTCTCCGACGACGGGTTTGCTGGCAGCAGCCAGAGCCCGCCTTGTGCCCGCCCTCGCCACGGTTCAGCGGCACCTCTCTCCTCCAATAAACCGTTTGCATTCCATCTGGTGAGCGCTTGCTCCGAAGACATTTCGCTGTCAATCTCTCCCGCCACATTAAAAATCTGTCACTGCGATTGCATCGCCGCCTGGCTCCTGAGGTTTCTGACTGCTTTATTGCTCTCCTCATTTTTTTCCCTTGCCTGCTACAGCCGAGAAGCAGAAATAAAGGTTTGTTGTTGAGACATGGCCGGGAGGGAAGTAGGAGGCGCACATCTGTCAAGGCATTACCTTTCTTCAACCAGGGATTAAGGTGTTTTACGGCGCTCGCTACTGAGCAGTCACACTGAATAAATTTTCGCAGTAGAACATAAAAATGAACTCATACATTTTGAACCAAGTTTCCCTCTTCTGAGCCAACCCCAATCATTATGCAGCGGTGGTGCCCGTGTTCCAGGGACCTCGAGTCAGGAAGTTTCTTCCGGCCTCCTCCACCTCCCACCAAAGCTGCATTATTTAAATGCCAGCCAAGGAGAGGTGGCATGCCATAGGGGAGCCTGGCTGTGAATGCCAAGGCTTGCTGGCTTTGTGGCAGTGCGAGGAAAGATCTAGAAGGGGCACAGCTCAAGTAGTCATTGGCTCCTCCTGCCTTGACCCTCACTCCGGTGCTTTCTGCTGTGTCCATGACACTGTCTGGTCCATGTGCCATCTTCCCCTTCACTCCTCCATCTCCCATGTGCCCACTGGACCCCTGGATGTCTGTAAGGGACATGGCCACCCTCACACGGCAGGCTTGCTCTTGGCACTTTGAACTTCGTATACACTTGGCCATGGACTGCTGCAGTGGTCCATGAAAGCAGACCGTGTTGTCCCCCGTGGCAGGTGAGGATGCTCATGTCAAAAGAGGACCAGGACTTCCTGGAGTCCCACAGCTGGCAAACACAGACCTGGGATTTGAAGTCAGCCCCTTGCTGCACACTGAGGTGCAGGAAGGAGAGGTGAAGGAAGGGATGGAAGCAATCTCCAGGCCCAGCGGGTCTGGGGGCGGTGCAAAGGCACGCGGCAGCACTAGATTGTCTTATGCCCTCTGTCCCTGTGCACTGCAGTGGTCCCACTTGAGTGGCAGCGGCTCTCGGCTCTGTCGAGACTCTGTGTTTGTGTTTTGTGACGTGTACTTGGCTTTCCTTTGTCTCTCCTTCCTGCCACCTGCTCTGTCATAGGTCTGCATCACCCCAAAGAACCCTGCAGCCGCCCCTCAGTGAGGGCATGCACTGAGTCTTGTTGTGCACCACCTCTCTGTACATCAGCCTTTCCAGCCTGTCCCCGAGTCCTCTGCAGATGCTCCGCTCTGGGCTTCGTGGTCACCCGCCCGCACTCAGGAGAGACTCTGCTTCTCCCTTTGGTGCTTGTTGTGGCGGCTGCTACTCAGCACACTAAGTGCTTCCCTGTTGTGCATAAAGAGCACTTTGCTTCAGAGTATCAGGCCTGGTCTTTGCCTGATTTTTGTATGCAGTGAGATCTAGGCAGAGTGTTTCAACCTTCTACATATGGATAATCAGCTTCCCCGCATCATTTGTCCAAGGGGCGGTCTCTTCTCCAAATGATGATTTTGCCTTCTTTCTCAAGAATCAGCTGGTGCTAGCCCCAGGGGTTGGTTTTTGCAGCCCCCGCTCTATTCTGCTCTACATGTCCATTTTTATGCCCGTGCCATGTTGTTTTTATAATGATGGCTTTGCAGGATATTTTGAAACCAGTTATTGCTCCTTACACACAGGCTTGCTGTGGCTACTGGCCATCTGTACTTCCCTTGGGAAGGGTCCCATTAATTTATTTTATTTTATTTATTTTTTTTGGAACCGGGCATTGAACTCAGGCCCTTGCACTTGCCAGGCAAGCGCTTATTCTACTGAGCCATCTCCCCAAACTTCTGTTAATATATTGACCAAATAAATTATTTGTTTACCACTTATTTATTTAGATTGACTCCATTACAGCATGCCCCTCATTTATAAACATTCGAGTCTCAAACTTTCACAGATCCAAGCGGCCCTCCCATGACATAGATGAGAACAAACCCCAGAAGCAGTGCGTGTGGCTGCCAGGTCTTGCCGCTTGTGTACTGCTTAGTTGGTGTAATATCATACAGTAGTGTTGTACACAACCTGCATTATCTGTTTAGCAGCAGGAAAAAAGCAAGAGGTTGCTTTTAGGCTTTACATTATCTATTTTTGTCAAGGGTGTATAATGTTCACTTTTTCTGGCTTATGGAAGAATCTAACTTAACGCACTCTCCAGGAACGGAGCTGTTTAGTAAGTCAGGACCTTACTGTCTTTGCCTTCAATGTTGAGTCTTCTTAGCTGCTCTGTCCGAGAGTAGCTGGGGAGGCTCTCTCCCATTCTGTAGACTCTCTCCTCGCCCTGGCACTGCATTTATTTCCTACGCTCTGGCAGCATATTCCGTGAGCTTTTGCTGGTGCTTGTGACTCGGAATGCTTCCTATTTTCTTCTGGCGGTTTCAAGGTCTCTGGTCGTTCACTGTTGTTAGCCATTATGGAAGCGCAAATCAGAATGACTCTGAGACACCAGCTCACCCTAGTAAGGGTAGCTATCACAAAGAACACAAGAATAAGCAAACAATCCCAGTAAATGCTGGCTGGAACGTGGAGTGTGGAGGGAGCTCCACAACACTGCTGGTCAGATTGCAGCCCCGGAAAGCAGGTCAGCCTTGCAGCAGGAAAGCACTGCCAGGGCCAGGCTGGGAGCTCCCTGGCCTTGCCAGCGCAGGCCACTAGCCTGGCCCCACCAGCACTCCCGGAGTCTCCTTCCTGGCTCGCAGGGCTCCACCTTCTTCTGATACCCCCCGCCATTTCAGTTACCCCAGGAAGCTATGGGTTAATCCCGAGTTCCTTACCGCCTCTTCTTCTTCCTTACCGCCTCTTCTTCTGTCCTCACAGCTTTGCCCTGCCCAGTCCTCGACATGACTGATCCGCTCAGAGTTTGGCTGAATGACCACTGGATTAAGTGAGGGTGCAAAAAACAGCAACTCTCTTGGGAAGCAACCAACAAGCATTGATTGCCTAAAATGTCAGCAGCTCTTCATTCCCAGAGAAGCTCTTGGGAGGTGATCTGGGGGAAGGGGGCCGAGGGAGGGGTGCAAGGGAGGAATTCCCGGGGGAGGCAGGCCATGGGCCCAGACCTCAGTGGGCTGCAGGGGAGCTGTCTCCACCCAGCATGCTGCTTTCCTTAGCCCGGCTGTCCTGCTGCCCCTACATGCTTGGGAGAAGGGACGCCATTGTTTAAAAAAAATACCGAAATTTATAAAACTAAAATTAAAGGGGAAACCCTAGGTAAAAGACAGAACATGCTTGTTATGATCTCATCAAAGGGAAGGGCTTATTTCCAAGGGAGGCTGAAAGAGGAGACCCTATAAAGGAGATGTTAACTCTACCCAAAGATGTAAAAATTATACATTTCTGCTCCCCAAATCACAATATTTGCAATGCACACAAGCCCCGATCTTGCCGGTGCAGCAAGTGCAGGCCAGAGGAGAAAGTCTACAGCAGAAAGGTTTTCTGTGAAACAGAAGGCACAGCAAAGGAGACGGTCAGGGAGCTGAGGAGCGGAAGGCGCCCAGCGCTGTGCAGGCAGGAGTTTAACTCTAACCAGCAACTAAAGGGATACAAATTAAAATGACAGATTGTGACCCACCTGGCAGGATAGAGCGTGGCGTCATACCTAGAGGAGTTACCAAGGGTTTGGAGAGCCGATCCTGCCAAACGAGGACTTCGATCTTCCAATCTTTCTGAAGGGCAGATCAGCAATTTGTTATCAAAATTATTATTATCAGTATGTTTGCAGTATCAGGGATTGAACTCAGAATGCTGTGCTTAGAATAAGGCAAGTGCTTATTCTACTGAGCTGTCGTCTCCCCAGCCCCATTGTTAATCAAAGTTAAAAGGCTGGCAACTTTGAACTTTATCATAGAGATATTTTTCCACTTCTATAGAAGATATCTAGAAGTAGCTTATGAAAGCTTTGGATATAACCCAAAAGGGTCTGAAAAGAAGTAGAAAGTTCACCCGGACAGTAGTGAGGCTGTACTCACTCCCACCCAGGCTCTACGTGCCCTGAAAACAGTGCGGCTGCTCGAAATGCCCTGACCTAGAGTGGACGACAAAACGGTGCGAATCTAACAGAGAGGTGAATGGCAGAATGGTGTTACCAAATAAAGGGCCTCCTTATTTGAAGAAATAGGCCTCCTTAAAAGGGTACACATTTCTGGAAAGATGGATAGAATTCTTCTTGCTAGTCATCTCAGAAGCAAAAGAGGATTTCTATTATGCACCGATTTTAATTGTGTCTTTTTTTTAAGTGCATGTACTACTTGCAATGCAATATGGGTTCATTTTGTTTTAAATGCCATTATGTTACATTGTGGGGGGCAGCAGCCTATGAAGCGTGGGGTCAGGACTCCACCACCCAGGCTGAGTGAGCTCTAACCTAAGGGTACGCGGCCGCAGTCCTGTCTTCCGGGTTGCTAAGGCACCGGGCAGAGCTCTGAGGACCCTTTGTGCCGCCCTACTGAAGATCCTCCTGGTCAGTTAGCCAGGCCAGCGTGGCCAGACTGTATGACTGTCCTTGGCTGCACCCCCAGGCCAATAGCCTTCCAGGCACAGGTGGGCAGCTGTGTCTTGAAGGGTCTGAACCTTCTGAGCCTGAGGGGCCACTGACCAGGAATTAATGAGCCCATGGCCCGCACCGTTTCCTGAAAGCACTGGGACCTGTCTTGATGCTTAGGATAACATCACTTTGCAAAGCACAGGCCTCTTGGCTGCAGGTCTAGGAAACTGCCTGGCTGCCAGGCATGAGTAACTCACTTCAGTTCCACAAGGAAAAGGCGCAGCTGCCGAACCTGGAGCTCCCATAAGTTACCAAGCACAGTGGCAGCTTAGTGTTTCACAACACTGACTAGTACCCTAAGCGTATCCAGTAAGTGTCGCCATGTCCACTGGACAGGTGGACAGGTGGAGTCCTAGTCCCAGCTAGGCAGTGGTTGGTATGATGATAGAAACTAGCTTCTCAGCTCTCTGGGCCCCAAAAGTTGTTCCGTGATGCCTGCTCGTTTGCCCTGGACAGTGGAGTGAGCAGGGGTGTCTCTGGGGACAGCCGGGCTGCATGAAAACTCCTTTCTACCGTCTTGGAACTGAGCAGGCCAGAGTGATGACGTCACTCCATTGCCTCGTCGGTCAGGGGATGCTGGCCCCGTGGGCCCTGAGGTTAGGTCTTCCTGACCAGAGAGTTCCTCCTTTTGATTTTTCTCCCTAGTTGCAGCGTTCTCATCTGGAGATGTAGACTTGTCATTGAGTTCCCCTTTCTTCCTACCCCACCCAACTTTTTAAATTTTTGTTTTGTTTGTGCAAGTTTTTTTCTTTGCAACCATTTCATCAACTTGGTTTTGGGTTCCAAAATCCTGTCAACGTGAGCACATTAATCTGCAATCCCCATAAGGATGTGTAATGTGATTTATAGATGCATTTTCTTCAGCTTAACAATATCACGTTCACATTTCGGCCTCAGCAGCCTTCATTGCCTTGCCAAACTCTGGAGTTTTATTGTTGCATCAAATAAACTGTGGTTATAAATCACCCCCAGGCATCACCCTAATTATTTAGAAGGAATGGGAGCCTGTTGGATCGCGAACTCTGGACACATGCATGTTTCTAATGGCCAGCCACCCCCCAGCTGCACCCCGAGAGCGCAGGGTGGCTCTGAAGAACCGGCCTTCCACAGCACCATCTCCCAGCATTGCCAGGTGCAGCCACCCTTCTCCAAAAAGTCTCCAACATGGAGTCAGGTAGCTCAGTGCAACAGGTCCCTGACTCTCTCCTATGGAAACACACTTTGCATCCCCCACATTCTGCACAGCAGATGCAGGCCAAACACGGGAAACTTCAGGGCTGCTTGGAGCCCCAAGAGATGGCAAGGCTTTCCCCTTGACCTGTGAAAGCAGACAGCAGGGCTCAGGACTGAGCGGAGTGGGCTTAACATTTTCAGACTACAGCCCCGGTCCCCATGGTGCCACCCTGCTGCAGGCCTACAGGAGATGGCACCTGTGTGCCACTGTAAGTCTGTGGCTCTTACAAGAAAAGCAGTTGCCAGAAATTCCTGCTGTGCAGAGGAGCAGCACTTCGTGTGCACAGCTCCGGCCGCACTGCCCAGGAAGCCAGCTTCTGCAGATCACGCTCTTCTCCCTTCTTCCTCTCTTCTTCACCACCCCCTGCTCAGCATTCAGTGCCTCCCTGGGTTCTCTACTCATCCCACCCTGGCTCTGCTGAGGGCCATGGAGCCTCAGGCAGGAGTGTCTCCTGTATAAAGTCCCTCGATGAACCCAAATGCTGTAAAACATTGACCTTTTCACCCAGAACTCTCTCAGGAACTTCCTGAAGTGTGACTTGTGTTTAAAATGCAATCCTAACATGTGGCGCAGTATCCACTTAGGTCCCTCACAGGGACAACCCTGAGCCCTTGCAGCTGGTCCCAGGCTGTCACTGTCTACCCCGCCCTTCCTCCTCCTGCCAGGCCCCAGTGGCTTTTGCTCAACCTCAGCCTCATTGTCCCCAGCCCCAGCATGACCAGAAGTGCAGGTGGCTGCCCTAAGCTACCTCCCGAGTCAGCTGGGTGGGAGTTCAGCCAGTTGACACCGTGGCTTGTGGTTTGCCCCACCAGAGCCTCAGTCCAAATGGAATGCTAGCTAAACTGGCATCGCTCACCAGAAGTATTTCTTTGGAGGGACTGTATCACTGTGGAGGCCTCCAGAACAGAAAGAGAGGAAATGGGGACACAGTATTCTACAGATTTTGAGACTGTTTTAGTCCCTGCCTCCACTGTTATATTAAAAACAACAATAAAGTCCAAATGAAGAAAAGCAGAACAAATTCCTGTGAATACCTGACAAAAAGCTATTTGAGCACAACACTATAAAGGGAGAGAAAGAATCGACCCAGTGATGTAGGGTTGTTGGTTGACTCATCAGTGGGAGACATAGCTGCTGCTCTGTACCCCAGGGGAAGCTCAGATGTGGGAGCAGGTGTGAACGTTACTAAATTGTAGGGGCTATGAAGGTGTGAGGGCTTGGTATTAAAGTGTCAACAAAACACAGAGACTGTAAAGAGAAACCTCAAGACACGCGAAAGACAGCCATAGATGAGTGGCCAGCAGGCCCAGGCCAGACTCTGCTCAACATGCAAAGGAGAGGAAGCTGAAAGTGTCCCAGGACAGAAACAGAATTCAGTCAGAGATGCCCAGAGTTCAGGCAGAAGTAACCAGAGTTCAGTGAAAGACGCCCAGCATTTAGTAAGAGACATCCAGATTCAGTCATTAGCAACCAGAATTCAGTCAGAGATGCCCAAATTTTAGTCAGAAACACCCAGATTTTAGTCAGAGATGCCCCAAGCTCAGTCAAAGATGATCAGAGTTCAGTCAGAGACTACTAGAGTTCAGTTAGAAATAACCAGAGTTTAATCAGGTACACCCAGTGTTCAGGTCTCCTCAAGGTCAACCATAATCATTCCAAATTCAAGAAAGATGCCTAAATTTAGACAAAATTGTCACAGAGCATAGTTCAGTCAAAGAACCTAGAACTCAGTCAGACATGCTGATTTCAAGCTCCACCTTTAGTATTATAAGGAAAAATGTTTTATGTTTCCTTTTTAAAAAGGCAAGAAACAAGAGGATCAGTTGTTCCTATTCAAGTGAAACACCATGTGCCTGTCCCCATTGTAGGAAAACCTCAGAAATTCCCTTCCATAGTCCAGGAAAAATGCAGATTCAGATTAAGCTCAAAGCTCCCAGTGCTCCATTACTGATGCTGACTGAATAAAGGAATAACCAAGACCTCCTTTATTTTGGGGACCCCCTGAGTGCTTTGGCAGAGGATGGAGCACTGGTTCTGGAGTCCAACTGTCTGAGTTAGAGCCCAGATCTGAAACTTACAACTTAGTGAACTTGGGAAGATCAGAAGATGTGTGCAGAATGGGGAAAAAAATATTTGGCCTGGGGAAAAAAAGAAAAAAAAAAAAAAAGGCTGGCCAGATAGCTCAGTGAACAAAAGCTCCTGCTTTGGCAGAGTGCAGCGGTGGCCAGGGTTCAGGCCCTGGGCCTGCTGAGCTGGCCTCGCCCCTGGGGCGTGCTGAGTTGGCAACTGAAACTGGGAGTGGTGGTGTGCACCTGTAATCCCAGCACTTGGGAGGCTGAAAACAGGAGAATCGCTACATAGTGAGACCCTGTAGACCCTGTGTACTCTGTCCTAAATTCATTAAAAAAAAAAAAAAAAAAGGAAAAAAGAAATACTTTCTCTGAAGGGCTGCGCTGAGGGTGAAATTTAAAGGCATACGTGAGGCGCTGGTATAAATTGAGGTCCCAATAAATAGAAGTCTCTTCTTCTCTAAATTTCACACAGGAAGAGCTCTGGCAGTTTTGGAATGTCAGAAAATATGGGACACATGCTGAGGGAAAAGGGAAGGGAGGGGAGACGGGAAGGCAGGAAGGAAGGAAGGAAGGAAGGAAGGAAGGAAGGAAGGAAGGAAGGA